>OU342743.1:298199665-298224061 GCA_910589775.1 Avena eriantha
ACATCTGACAATGTTGGGATTCGAGTCTTGATCCAATGGTCAATATTCAAAGTTATTCGTACACTATACAATGCTAAGAAAAAAAAAGAGAAACATGTGTTTTGACACATTGGAATAAAAAAAATGCTCTAGCTTCTTCACAATGTGTATTGGCCTACGGTGTATGAACATTCCTGGTTTTGACCTGAACAGCCAAGGTCATGACCATATTGACATCATATATAGTTTATGATACAGTTCCCACATCTGGTAGATTCGTGCATCTTATTCAACAAGATCTGCTGAGAGTGAGCAGTGCACTATTTTCTTTTGTTAAGAAAGTATACTAGTCTTACCATTACCACTATCTTAACACTATATGGTTTATGAAAAACATTGAATATTAATTTTTGAACCAAGCCTCACGAATCCCAACATTTCCAGTCATTGGATCTTCTTTTTCATTCTAGCATCTAGAAGATTCTATCGATAATCTTCATCACAATGAAATGTTATATGCACAAACCTCAAAACACACTTCTCCATCATTCTAGAATCTTCCCCCTCGTTTCTATAGACCATGTTACCAAAATTTTCAAGTATTTGATTTTAGGGTCCTTTGTGCTAAATGTATGGACTTGGATGTATTTTTCATTTTTTTGAGGTCCTTGGTGTAACATGTACACATCCACTTACCGTGTTAATTAATGGAAGAATCTTGCTCCCTCGAGACGTATATCTTATCAGTCAAAAAAGTACCACTATCCGGTAGAATGGAAAAAAGAAGATCCAACGGCTAGTAGTGTTGGGATTCACGAGTCTTGATCCAATGGTTAATACTCAAAGTTATTCATACATTATATAGTGGTCAGATAAGATAACAAAGACTATCAATAGTATCTTCTAGATGATGGAATGGATTAGAGGATCCAATAACTAGCAGCAATGTTGGGATTCGCGGGTCATGAATCAGTGGTTAATATTCAAAGTTGTTTGCACACTATATATAAACTAGTAAGTTGCACGTGCCCTACACGTGAGACTGAGATAATAGACGTCTGACATATCATCACTGTATAAAATTGTAATAGGTAAAGCAGAAAAATATAAATTTGATCAACATCTATAAAGTATGGGGTGTATATTTCATTCTTGTACTTTGTATATCATGTAGAAGTCAACGATTATTAGTTATCTAAACTTGAAATTTTGGTAACATGGTCTAGAGAAATGAGGGAGAACATTCTAGAATGATGGAGAAGTGTGTTTTGAGTGTTATGCATAGCATTCATTGTGATGAAGACTATTAATAGAATCTTCTAAATGCTAGAACGGAAAAGAAGATCCAACGATTGGAAATGTTGGGATTCGGGAAACTTGATCCAATGGTCAATATTCAAAGTTATCCATACACTATATCTCTACTACTATAATGGAGCAGTTTTGAATAGGATCCATAGCACCAATCATGACCATTGGGCTGTTAGATCCAATGGTTCAGAGTTGCTGGATTCGTGTTGAATAGTACCTAGAGCAAACTCCACCATGCATGTTCTAGAACCATCATGTAACCACCCCCAAAATTTCATAGCTGGATTCATGTTGAATAGTACCTAGAGCAAACTCCACCATGCATGTTCTATTGATAATCTCCATCATTCTAGAATCTTCCCCTTGTTTCTATAGACCACGTTACCAAAATTTTCAAGCATTTGATTTTAGTGTCCTTTGTGCTAAATGGATGGACTTGGATGTATTTTTCATTTTTTTGAGGTCCTTGGTGTAACATGTACACATCCACTTACTTTGTTAATTAATTGAAGAATCTCACTCCCTCGGGGCATCCTTAGTCAAAAAAAGTACCACCACCCAATGTTCAGAAAAAGTGGGGACCATGTTTTCTTACAATTCCCTAGTCTTAGCACATTTCAAGATTCCCTAGTGAACCGTGCCCACTTAAATAACTTTATGTCCATTTACAGAAATTAGTTCAAATTTGAACTACAAGTAAGCACGTTAGATTCCTCTTGAATTTTCCTTACATCGTCTGAAGGGACCCATGATGTCTATATATCAAGACTTAAGTTCCAGGATGGAGTACTAAACACTAGTAGTACCTGCATCCAAGTCTCAAAGCCTATTGTTTTTGAAAAGTCAAACTATGCAAAGTTTGACCATGTTTGTAGAAAAATATATTAATATTTACAGTACGAAATACACATCCTTTGATACATCATGAAACATATATCCACATGGTATCTACTAATATCATACAGTAGTTCTTGATTTTTTTAGAAGTTTGGTCAAACTTTCCATAGCTTGACTTATCAAAAAAATCCTTAAGCTTTGGGACGGAGGTACCAGTGAGATGAGGGAAAAAACCGAAGAGCAAGAGGAGCTCAGAGAATAAAAGGGAGGCAGGGCGGGAGGGAAGCGTGACAGGGCACTTGAAGGCGGTGCGATGTTAGAGTAGAATTATGATGGGTTCCTGACATGAGGTACTACAACCTTTACAGCGTACACACTCTAGTAAATTCCAGAACTTATGTGCACTCAACAGAAAACAAATTTATTTTTTCTCTCTTAGTCGTTGCCTCACCATCCATCTCTGCACTCCCTCGTCCACAGTGCTGCGCACGTGTGTCTTGGTACAACGGCTCGGCTATGTCTCCGGCGTGTGCGTTGGTGTACAAAGGAAGGAACCGGGCATTGGCGGCAAAAATTAGTAGAATTCAACCTTTGGAATTTTTCTCTTCCTTTCCAAGCATCGGGAATGAAGGTTATTCAAAGGATGAACATATCGACATCATATCTCTATCTCTACTATTATAATGGAGCAGTTTTCAATTGGATCCTTAGCACCAATCCTGACCGTTGGGCTGTTAGATCCAATGGTTCAGAGCACTTGGATTCATGTTGAATAGTACCTATAGCAAACTCCACCATGTTCTAGAACCATCATGTCACCACCCTCAGAATTTCGTAGCATAGTAGGTTGTATTCTCTCTACTACTACAATGGAGCAGTTTTGAATAGGATCCATAACACCAGTCCTGACCGTTGGGCTATTAGATCCAATGGTTCAGAGCAGCTGGATTCGTGTTGAATAGTACCTAGAGAAAACTCCAACATGTTCTAGAACCGTCATTTCACCACCCCCAAAATTTCATAGCACGGTAGGATGTATTCTCAATATGGGTAGATAGTTATTACTAATAGACTTAATGTATGCATTTTCTCTCTAACAAGAATATTGGTTAATAACAACTTAATGTTTGTTAAATCACATTTCCTATAGTATATACGTGTGTGGCACGTCCCTTTTGATCAACACGTGAGACTCAGATAATAGACGTATGACATATGATCACTATATAAAATTTTAATAGGTAAAGCATTAAAAAATATAAATTTGATCAATATCTATAAAGTATGGGTGCATATTTGGTTCTTGTACTTTGCATATCATTTAGAAGTAAACGCTTATTAGCTATCTAAAACTTGAAAATTCTGGTAACATGGTCTAGAGAATCGAGGGAGAAGATTCTAGAATGATGGAGAAGTGTGTTTTGAGTTTTGTGCATACCATTCATTGTGATGAAGACTATCAATAAAATCTTCTAGGTGCTGGAATGAAAAAAAGATCCAATGGCTAGAAATGTTGAGATTCGTGAGTCTTAATTCAACGGTCAATATTCAAAGTTATCCATACACTATATAGTGGTAAGATAAGATAACATAAGATATATATGTAGAAAAACGTCAAAAAACACTTATCCATCATTGTAGAATCTTCTTGATTGTTTCTCTAGACCATGGTTCTAGAATTTTCAATTATTAGGTAGCTAATAAACGTTTATTTCTACTTGATATAAAGCGCAAGAACCAAATATACACCCATACTTTAGAAACATAGCTATTTCAAGCTTTACCTATTACAATGTTATATACTAATGACATGTCATGCTTCTGTATATTATGTGAGTTTCATGTGCAAGGCATGTACAGCTTACTGGTACTACTACGAAGAGCATGGCTCAGCTCCGTGATGGAGGAGCAGGACCCAACTACTAATTTTAATTGCTTGATTGTAGGGTCATTTGTGTTAAATGTATGGACTTGGATGCAATTTTCACCTTTTTAAGGTCCTTGGTGTAACATGTACACATGCACTAGCTGTGTTAATTATTGAAGCATCTCACTCCTTTGGGACATACCCCAGTCAAAAAATAAAGTGCCACCACCTAATTTTCAGAAAACGCGGAAATGTTTTATTACAATTCCCTAGTCTTAGGACCTTTCAAGCTTCCCTGTATATTAGCTAGCTATGCCCATGGACTCAAATAACTTTATGTCGGTTTAAAGAAAGTAGGTCAAATTTGAACTACAAGTAAGCGCGATAGATTCTTTCTTGAATTTGCAAGAGATCCAACAATTAGCAATGTTGGAATCTATCAATCTATATCCGATGAATGATGTTCAAAGTTATTTGTGTTATATATCTTATTAGTAAGTTGTACATGCCTTGCACGTGAGAATTAGATAGTAGAAGTATATGCCATATCATTTTTCTCTACTACTATAAAGGAGCAGTTTTGAATTGGATCCATAGTACCGTTTCTGACCGTTGGGCTGTTAGATCCAATGGTTCAGAGCAGGTGGATTCGTGTTGAGTACTACCTAGAGCAAACTCCACCATGTTCTAGAACCATCATGTCACCCCCCCCCCCCCCCCAAATTCATAGCATAGTAGGTTGTATTCTCAATATGTGGAGATAGTTATTATTAATAGACTTAATGTATGCATTTTTCTCAAACAAGACTATTGGTTTATAACAACTTAATATTTTTTAAATTATATTTCATATAGTGTATACTTGTGTGGCACGTGTCTTTTATTAGTTTATATAAAATTATAATAGGTGAAGCCCAAAAATAATTATAATTTTGAGATACATCCATAAAGTACTGTTGGATCTTAATTCTATCCATTCTAGCATATAGACGATACTATTGATAGTCTTTAGCACACTAAAAAATATGCAGAAACCTCAAAACACACTTCTCAATAAATCTAGAATGTTCTTCGTCATTTCTCTAGAGCATGGCGAGTACTATTAGGTAGCTAATAGGTTGATTAACACTACATTATACAAAGTATAATGACCAAATATACAATGGATATTCTATGGAGTGTGGCTCAAAATTATAATTATTTTTGAGCTTCACCTATTATTATAGTTTTTTAGTAGTCCTATTTATCAGAGTTGGGCGAGCTGGCTTGAGGATTGACGTCCTTTTATTTCGTCATGTGGGTTCAAATCCTTCACGTGTGAGAAAAGCGATCCTACGGTGCACGCTATCTAGGGAGGAGAGAAATATGGGTTCACGTCATTTCCTGAAACACAGTCTACGTGATGAGACAATACAATACTGAGCCAGGACGTGACAACTAGCTAGTCTAGCACTCTAGCTATAACTCCAGCAGGTGTCCTCGATCCACTGCAAAAGACCGACGATGGAACACGCAAAATTAACACCCCTCGTTCAAAGAGGCTCCCATCTTCCCCATCTCCGGTGATCCCCATTCACTAACGCTGCCTAGCCGCATTTTGGATCCTCTCGAGCACCGCACTTCCTAAATTTTCCTAGCCATTTTGCGCCCGATGCATCAGTTCTTGCAGGCCTACATCACTCTCCTCCAAGAAACCCCAACAATCATATTTGAATCCACCCTTGCCCCTAGTCCAACTGGACGTAATGGCAGATTCGATGCACAACATTCAGTACGGTGGCTGGAGCAAGGTGAGTGACGACGCCTTTGGAGAAATTGCTATGCGTATGGACACTACTAGTCTCGTTCGGCTGGCCGCATGCTCCAAGGAGTTGCGCTGCCAAGTCATTGGCGGAAAGGGTAGCAGATGCCCCAATGACGGCTACGGGACATTGGTCGCCTTACAGGACTTCCTCAACTACAAGATGGCATGCCCGCACGGCCCGTGCAACTGCACTGAGCCTGGCTGCAAGTTCGCCACCCCACACACTGTGCTCCTCGCTCACCTCAAAAAAGCCCACTCAATTTAAGTGTAGAGTTTCCACTATGGTGAGTAACACAGGTACATATGTCAGCCTTTGCTGGCACCTGGCTCATGGACAATAGATACCGTGGTATCCGGGGACGATGGTACATTGTTCGCCATGCGATTTGACATGCTCGACTATGGCCTCGTTGTATCCGTCTAGTGCGTTAGGTCGGTGGCATGCTTGTTTCCGTGGTACGTGGTCGAGTTGCACTTTTATAAACCTTCAATGATTGGAGAGGACCTGGAGGAGTTCACCGAAGATAGCCTATTTTTCGAGCCAAAGAGCAACGCGTTGCCGGCGTCCGTCAGGATTACTAAAGATTACCGTAATTTCCTGATTAAGAAATTTGATAGGTTCACACTGGATTATTCATTTTGTATCAACAATGTGGGAGATGGCAAATATGACCATCATGATTCACTAAAAAAAATATGTTGACTAGTGACCCCAAATATTGGTCATAGAAAGATCATAGTAATGCATCTATGACCTTTCTATGACCAAAAGCAGCAGGTCACATACCGAGCGTCACTATAGATAGATAACGAGCTTTTTTTGAATTGGTCATGGACAGTTATGACCAAAATAGATAGTCATGGAACCAATGACCAAAATAGACGGTCACGGGCTATCTGCCCTATCCACGTAAGATCCTACGTGGACGATCCTACGTGGCAAATCCATGACCAAATGAGACGGTCGTTGATCATATTCATCCTAGTGCAGCATGGTGCTTCATACAGGTCGATCCCATCAATTCAACCCGTGTGTGTTTTTAACTTGCCAATTCAAGACATGTACAAAGGCCAAGCCCAAAACTTCAGCCAATAAATTTTTGGCCCATGTAATTTTGTTATGCCTAACATTTTTGTTTTTATCGTTTAATTCCCCCCTTGTTAGTGTCAGTTTCCCACATAGTCCCACACGTCAGGTACCAGTTCCCCACATGTCCCACTAGTCAGTATTCGTTTTTAATGACAAGTACCAGTATCAGGATTTCAATGTCTCTCAAATCCACATTGTCAGGTTTCAGTTTCCCACGATTTGTAATAAACAACCGTTATTTCAAATAGACAATGGAAACAAATGAAATATTTCAAATGAAATAAAAACAATTTCTATTACAATCATCCCTTCTTAGCAATCTGCTATCTAACATTTAACTCTAAAAATACATCATATTTGTTGTGTGGAGCTATAGGAAGGCTTCTTCGAAGATCAGCTTGGAGCTATTGTAAGAGACAGGAACACGATGCTCGATACCTAGCAGCAACAAAAGAACAAGTGAGCTATGATGAACTCTAGCTAGCATAGTTATGTTTACAATTTGTAATAACAAAATAAACAGGAAACGGAACACACATAGAATAAGGAATCATAACAGTAGATGCATAGAAACAAAAAAAAACTGCACTCCTAGATCAAATGGCCATAGAACAACAAAACAGTTGATAAATCATACTGACAATATTATTATGATAGTGATAGGTGTAGATTGTTTGAATTGCATTTCTACCAAATTCATCATCAATAAAACATTCCAAATCATTCAACGCGAACTAATATGATAATAACCTATTGCAGAAGCATATCAGTGCAAGCACATCAATTGAAAGGTAGTATGGGGTGAAACCGAACTATGCAAACTACTAAGATTATGCTCGCTCCAACAAAAACAACTCGTGAATATTCGTACATGGCATGCCTACGCTAGCTAGCTCATTAACTAAACTTTAATAATCAGAAAAACTGCAAAACCCCATTCGAAATTTTGGCATGTATTTTTCTGACTACACATATTATTATTTGACAATAACAGCTAGCAGCATGTACACACATAAAGAAAGCACTACAATTTAATTGTGCCACCTCAACAAACAAGTCACCTCAGACTTCACCACGGGTTTACGTAGCTAGGCTAGCTTATACAGGTCAAGCAATCAATATTAAAAACCCTGTGTGGCTCGTGTGTGCACAGGATAAAACACTAGCTAGTGGCAAATTTAAGTAAACTAAGGCAATAGAACTACAAACACTAACATACGCAAGATCTTCGCTTGCGAGAGTTTGCATCCTGTACATCGGATCCATCCAGTAATAGACCAAGAGCTGGCTAGCTGAACACAAAAACATCCATAATAACTAGTACTCCCTCCGTTTAGAAATATAAGACATTTTAGCTTTGCGAAATGAATGTATCTAGACTTTTTTAAACCTATACGAACATATACACTACAAGACGTTCAGATACATTTGATTCACAAAGCTAAAACATCTTATATTTCTGAACGGAGGGAATACACCACAACAAGAATTTACATGCCAAGAATTCAAGAACCAATTCATGCAATGAGAAGAACTAATCATCACATGTATCAACAATTGAATCAGGCCTAGAACTAAATGAAGAATTTATACCTCTCGCAAGTCACAATGGCAGAACCACATCGACAAATACACGGAGCAACATCCTCGCATCGTCCTGCAGCTAGGACGGGGCATGGGTTTGTCTCGGCTATCGCTCCGGGAGCCCGAGCAGTAGTAGATGGGGCTGGGTGAGCTCCTCGTCGAGAGCATGTCCAGGTCACCTCCCTCCCCTTCTACGTCATCGTCCATGCTCAGGTCCAGCCTAATTAACTAGTAACATTTTATCAGGCTAGTTTGACTAGCGTGCGAGCCTAATCCAACGCGCGAGCCTAATTTTTTGCGTTGGATGTTGGTCACGTGGACAGCTTAGATTTTCTTTGATGGGTGATCTACATGTTTGTCTGGTTCTCTCTTCCAATTGGCTAGCTCTACTTTAGTGTAGCGGGATCCACATGGCAGTTGGAGGGGAACACATGTCAGGTGGAGTGTGGTGGGGTCTGGGATAGACCTGTCCCACCTATCAGAATAGTCAAAGTTATTGGGTCCGACCTGTCAGATGGTTCAAATGACACCTAGATACTACCATGTAGACGCAACTACTGACGTGGCGATCTAGTCATTACAGTACATCCTAGTTAAAGATGTTATTGTATGGTCATAAATGTTATGACCATTTAAATTGGTTCTAATCTGATAAAAAAGGTCGTGGACCACTGTTGTCTAGGCTATGACCAATTCGTGTAAGAACATTATGACCTTTATTGCTAAATTGTTCATAAAATTTATGGCTTTGGACCCTCCCAAATGGCCTACGACCATTTCAAACCAAATGGTCACAGACCTATGACCAAAAAACCATGGTCATTAAGAAAAGGTCACTAGTCTACACATTTCTTGTAGTGATTCTGATGATGATCTATCATTCAAGTTTGTTTAGATCCAACGCTAGAGATGATCTAGAATTTCCTTTGAAACATGGCTCTGTATTTTTTATTGGGAGTGCCTAGATCTCAGGCGCCTGAGAACTATATGTATATTTAGCATGCTGCAATTTAGTCCACCGATTCTTACTTCCTTTAGAAATCCCAGGTTCATCTGTCAGCCGCTATCAGCACTGCACTCATCAAGACTAGAGAATATCGGATCTAGGGACGATGGTATGGTGTTCGCTGTGCTATTTGACATGCTCGAGTGGGGTGACATCATCGTATCCGTCGTGTGTGTCAGGACGGATGGGTGCTCGTCGCCCTTGTACAATGTGCAGTTCATCGTCTATCACCTGTCACCAGAGGCTAGGTATTGGGAGGATGCAGTGTGTGATTCCTTCACTCCTGGGAGCAGGGCGGTGCCTGGCATCATGCAGAAGGAAAATCATTCCATGGTTATGTACCATCAAACTTCTCAGACCCATGGCCTGTATTACTCAATATGCATCCATCGCGAGGGAGAATTCCAAATTGACCATTCTACTACCTCAGATTTTTTATCCCACTTTTACTACATACCACGGACGTACGTGTACTGGAGGTTGGATTTTGGATGCAGAGTAGTACTAGTATAGCACTAGTTCTTGTAATTCGGACTATTTTGTACTACTATATACTGGTATTGGTAGTACTTGTTTAGGCCAAGGACAGGAGATGGTTTTGCTTTGCCTTTATTCTATTGTTGCTATTACTAAATATTTTGTTTAACTAATAGTGATCTACTATTACTTGTTTAGATCAAGTGCAGCAGTTTGTTTTGCTTTTCTTTTGAAAGTTAGAATTTTCATAATTATCTAGATGAGTCTTGGGCATTTTGGGTTGTATATGGGGGGTCACACAGGCATTGTCACTTGATTGTCAGTTTTGCTTGCTCCAATGATCGAGTCTATTTTTTGAGTTGGAACAAGAACTGATTCTCTATGTACTGCTATTGAATTTCAAGCAGGAAAGCTACTGAGTCTCTCAAATGTTCTGTCCTTAGTATTACTAAAACATTCCATGGAACTGATACTGATGTACTGTACTTGTTTAAATCAAGGGCAGTAGATAATCTTTCTTTTCTTTTGAAACATGGCCTTGTCGCAATCTAGATGAGACTTGAGCATTTTGGGTTCCATCTGGGGGTCACACAAGCATTGATCGTCAGTTTATCATGCTCCAATGGTCGAGCATTTCCTTTCAAACATGGCTCTCTGTACTGGGAGCTAGCACTACTTGCTTAGATCAAGTAGCTTTTCCTTTGAAACAATGGCCTTTCACATGTACTCTGTATCTACTCCCTCTGTTTCAAAATATATAAAGATGTTTTAGCTTTTGTGAAATGAATTTATCTAGACTCTTTTTAGTGTGTAGTTCGGAGTGAACCCATATACTAAAAGGGTTCTAGATACACTCTTTTCACAAAAGCTAAAACAACTTATATTTGAAACGGAGGGAGTACTATGTATGTTTTGTCACAGTCGGGCTACTCATATTTACTTTATTATTTTTTTCTTATAATATTTATCATGTTGCAATTTAGTCTATTGAATCTTACTTCCATTAGAAACTCAGGTACATCTCTCGGCTGCTGTTGGCACCGCGCTCATCGAGAGTAGAGAATATCGGATCAGGGGACGATGGTATGGTGTTTGCTCCACTATTTGACATGCACGAGTCAAGCGACATCAGAAGATCCGTCGTGTGCATCAGGACAGACGCATGCTCGTCGCCCTTGTACAATGTGCTGATCACTACCTATTACCCGACAATAGAGCTGGGGTTTTGGGCCCGTACAATCTGCAGTTCCTCCACGCTTGGGAGCTAGGAGGTGTCGGGCATCATCTAGAGGAAAAAACATTCCTTTATGTCATTGCATGTGTGTTCTTTTCACAAACCACACATGGATCCACCAGAGTCATCGCATGTGTGTTCTTTCCACAAACCACATGTATCAACCAATGTAATTGCATGTGTGTTCTTTTGACAAACAACATGGATCATGCAATGGCATTGCATTTGTGTTATTGTCACAAACCATATATGGATCAACCAATGTCATTGCATGTCTGTTCCTGTCATGAACCACATATGCATCCACCAGTGTTCATTGCATGTGTGTTATTTCCACAAACCACATATGTATCCACTAGAGTAATTGCATGTGTGTTCTTTTCACAAACTACACATGGATCAACCAATGTCATTACATGTGTGTTCTTTCCACAAACCACATATGAATCCACCAATGTCATTGCATGTGTGTTCTTTTCCACAAACCACATGGATCAACCAATGGCATTGCATGTGTGTTCTTTTCACAAACCACACATGGATCAACCAATGGCATTCTAAGTGTGTTCTTTTCACAACCCACATATGGATCAATCAATTTCATTACATGTGTGTTCTTTCCACAAACCACATATGGATCCACTAGAGTCATTGCATGTCTGATCTTTCCACAAACCACATGGATCAACCAATGGCATTGCATGTGTTTTATTGTCACAAACCACATATGGATCAACCAATGTCATTGCATGTGTGTTCTTTCCACAAACCACATATGGATCAACCAATGTCATTGCATGTGTGTTCCTTTCACAAACCACATATGGATCCACTAGAGTCATTGCATGTGTGTTCTTATAACAAAACACATATGGACCCACTAGAGTCATTGCATGTGTGTTCTTATACTACAACCAGCACTAGAGTCATTGCATGTGTGTTCTTTCCACAAACCACATATGGATCAACCAATGTCATTGCCTGCGTGTTCTTTTCACAAACCATATATGGATCAACCAATGTCATTGCATGTGTGTTCTTTTCCACAAACCACATATGGATCCACTAGAGTAATTGCATGTGTGTTCTTTTCACAAACCACAAATGGATCAACAAATGTCATTTCATGTGTGTTCTTTTCACAAACCACACATGGATCCACTAGAGTCATTGCATGTGTGTTCTTTCCACAAACCACACATGGATCCACCAGAGTAATTGCATGTGTGTTCTTTTCAAAAATCACATATGGATCAACAAATGTCATTGCATGTGTATTCTTTTCACAAACCACATATGGATCCACCAATGTCATTGCATGTGTGTTATTTCCATGAACCACATATGGATCGATGAATGTCATTGCATGTGTGTTATTTCCACAAACCACATATGGATCCACTAGAGTAATTACATGTGTGTTCTTTTCACAAACCACATATGGACCCACCAGAGTCATTGCATGTGTGTTCTTTCCACAAACCACATATGGATCAACCAAGTCATTGCATGTGTGTTCTTTTCACAAACCATATATGGATCAACCAATGTCATTGCATGTGTGTTCTTTTCCACAAACCACATATGGATCCACTAGAGTAATTACATGTGTGTTCTTTTACAAACCACATATGGATCAACAAATGTCATTGCATGTGTGTTATTTTCACAAACCACATATGGATCCACCAATTTCATTGCATGTGTGTTCTTTTCACAAACCACATATGGATCAACCAATGCCATTGCATGTGTGTTCTTTTCCACAAACCACATATGGAAGCACTAGAGTCATTGCATGTGTGTTCTTTCCACAAACCACACATGGATCAACCAGAGTCATTGCATGCGTATTCTTTTTCACAAACCACACATGGATCCACCAGAGTCATTGTATGTTTGTTCTTTTCCACAAACCACATGGATCAACCAATGGAATTGCATGTGTGTTATTGTCACAAACCACATATATATCAACCAATGTCATTGCATGTGTGTTCCTGTGATGAACCACATATGGATCCACAAGTGTTCATAGCATGTGTGGTCTTTCCACAAACCACATATGTATCCACTAGAGTAATTGCATGTGTGTTCTTTTCACAAACTACACATGGATCAACCAATGTCATTGCATGTGTGTTCTTTCCACAAACCACATATGGATCCACCAATGTCATTGCATGTGTGTTCTTTTCCACAAACCACATGGATCAACCAATCGCATTGCATGTGTGTTCTTTTCACAAACCACATGGATCAACCAATGGCATTGCATGTGTGTTCTTTTCACAACCCACATATGGATCAATACATGTCATTGCATGTGTGTTATTTCGACAAACCACATATGGATCCACCAGTGTTTTTGCATGTCTATTTTTTCCACAAACCACATGGATCAACCAATGGCATTGCAGGTGTGTTATTGTCTCAAAGCACATATGGATCAACCAATGTCATTGCATGTGTGTTCTTTCCACAAACCACATATGGATCAACTAATCTCATTGCATGTGTGTTATTTTCACAAACCACATATGGATCAACTAGAGTCATTGCATGTGAGTACTTTTGACAAACCACATATGGACCCACTAGAATCATTGCATGTGTGTTCTTATACTGAAACCAACACTAGAGTCATTGCAAGTGTGTTGTTTCCACAAACAACATATGGATCAACCAATGTCATTGCATGTGTGTTCTTTTCACAAACCATATATGGATCAACCAATGCCATTTCATGTGTGTTCTTTTCCATAAACCACACATGGTACCACTAGAGTAATTGCATGTGTGTTGTTTTCACAAACCACATATGGATCAACAAATGTCATTCCATGTGTGTTCTTTTCACAAACCACATATGGATCCACCAATGTCATTGCATGTGTGTTATTTCCACAAACCACATATGTACCCACTAGAGTAATAGCATGTGTGTTCTTTTCCACAAACCACTTATGGGTCCACTAGAGTCATTGTATGTGTGTTCTTTGCACAAACCACATATGGATCCACAAGAGTCATTACATGTGTGTTCCTTTCACAAACCACATATGGATCAACCAATGTCATTGCATGCGTGTACTTTTCATGAACCACATATGGATCCACTAGAGTCATTGCATGTGTGTTTTTTTTTCACAAACCACACATGGACTCACCAGAGTAATTGCATGTGTGTTCTTATTATTAAACCAGCACAAGATTCATTGCATGTGTGTTATTTTCACAAACCACACATGGATCCACTAGAGTCATTGCATGTGTGTTCTTGCAACATACCACATGGATCCACCTATGTCATTGCATGTGTGTTCTTTTGACAAACAACATGGATCAACAAATGGCATTGAATGTGTGTTATTATCACACACCACATATGGATCAACCAATGTCATTGCGTGTGTGTTGATGTCATGAACCACACATGGATCCACCAATGTCATTGCATGTGCGTTCTTTCCACAAACCACATATGGATCCACGGGCGTTCATTCCATGTTTGTTCTTTTCCATAAACCACATGGATCAACCAATGGCATTGCATGTGTGTTATTGTCACAAAGCACATATTGATCAACCAATGGCATTGCATGTTTGTTCCTATCATGAACCACATATGGATCCACCAGTGTTCATTGCATGAGTGTTCTTTCCACAAACCACATATGTATCTACTAGAGTAATTGCATGTATGTTCTTTTCAGAAACCACACATGGATCAACCTATGTCATTGCATGTGTGTTCTTTCAACAAACCACATACGGATCCCCCAATGTCATTGCATGTGTGTTCTTTTCCACAAACCACATGGATCAACCAATCACATTGCATGTGTGTTCTTTTCACAAAGCACACATGGATCAACCAATGGAATTACATGTGTGTTCTTTTCACAACCCACATATGGATCAATCAATGTCATTGCATGTGTGTTCTTTCCACAAACCACATATGGATCCACCAGAGTCATTGCATGTCTTTTTTTTCCACAAACCACGTGGATCAACCAATGGCATTGCATGTGTGTTATTGTCACAAAACACATATGGATCAACCAAT
Organism: Avena eriantha; assembly: GCA_910589775.1. Lineage (NCBI taxonomy): Eukaryota > Viridiplantae > Streptophyta > Magnoliopsida > Poales > Poaceae > Avena > Avena eriantha. Next base: position 298,214,927 of record OU342743.1, read on the forward strand.
GTCATTGCATGTGTGTTCTTTCCACAAACCATATATGGATCAACCAATGTCATTGCATGTGTGTTCTTTTCACAAACCACATATGTATCCACTAGAGTCATTGCATTTGTGTTCTTTTCACAAACAACATATGAACCCACTAGAGTCATTGCATGTGTGTTATTATACTAAAACCAACACTAGAGTCATTGCAAGTGTATTCTTTCCACAACCCACATATGGATCAACAAATGTCATTGCATGTGTGTTCTTTTCATAAACCATATATGGATCAACCAATGTCATTGCATGTGTGTTCTTTTCCACAAACCACATATGGATCCACTAGAGTAATTGCATGTGTGTTCTTTTCACAAACCACATATGGATCAACAAATGTCATTGCATGTGTGTTCTTTTCACAAACCACATATGGATCCACCAATGTCATTGCATGTGTGTTATTTCCACAAACCACATATGTACCCACTAGAGTAATTTCATGTGTGTTCTTTTCCACAAACCACTTATGGATACACTAGAGTCATTGCATGTGTGTTCTTTCCACAAACCACATATGGATCCACTAGAGTCATTACATGTGTGTTCCTTTCACAAACCACATATGGGTCAACAAATTTCATTGCATGTGTGTTCCTTTCATGAACCACATATGGATCCACTAGAGTAATTGCATGTGTGTTCTTTTCACAAACCACACATGGATCCACCAGAGTCGTTGCATGTGTGTTCTTTCCACAAACCACATGGATCAACCAATGTCATTGCATGTGGGTTCTTTTGACAAACAACATGGATCAACCAATGGGATTGCATGTGTGTTATTGTTACAAACCACATATGGATCAACCAATGTCATTGCATGTGTGTTGATGTCATGAACCACACATGGATTCACCAATGTCATTGCATGTGTGTTCTTTGCACAAACCACATATGTACCCATTAGAGTAATTGCATGTGTGTTCTTTTCCACAAACCACATATGGATGCACCAATGTCATTGCATGTGTGCACTTTCCACTAACCACACGTGGATCCACCAGAGTCATTGCATGTGTGTTCTGTCCACAAAACACACATGGATCCACCAGAGTCATTGGATGTGTGTTCTTTCCACAAACCACATATGTATCAACCAATGGTATTGCATGTGTGTCACAAACCACATATGGATCAACCAATGCCATTGCATGTGTGTTCCTGTCATGAACCACACATGGATCCACCAATTTCATTGCATGTGTGTTCTTTCCAAAAACCACATATGTACCCACTAGAGTAATTGCATGTGTGTTCTTTTCCACAAACCACATATGGATCCACCAATGTCATTGCCTGTGTGTTCTTTCCACTAACCACACATGGATCCACTAGAGACATTGCACGTGTGTTCTTTCCACAAATCACACGTGGATACACGAGAGTCATTGCGTGTGTGTTCTTTTCCACAAACCACATGGATCAACCAATGGAATTGCATGTGTTTTATTGTCACGAACCACATATGGATCAACCAATGTCAGTGCATGTATGTTCTTGTCATGAACCACACATGGATCCACCAATGCCATTGCATGTTTGTTCTTTCCACAAACCACACATGGATCCACTAGAGTCATTGTCTGTGTGTTCTTTTCCACAAACCACTTATGGGTCCACTAGAGTCATTGTATGTGTGTTCTTTCCACAAACCACATATGGATCCACAAGAGTCATTACATGTGTGTTCCTTTCACAAACCACATATGGATCAACCAATGTCATTGCATGCGTGTACTTTTCATGAACCACATATGGATCCACTAGAGTCATTGCATGTGTGTTTTTTTTCACAAACCACACATGGACTCACCAGAGTCATTGCATGTGTGTTCTTATTATTAAACCAGCACAAGAGTCATTGCATGTGTGTTATTTTCACAAACCACACATGGATCCACCAGAGTCATTGCATGTGTGTTCTTGCAACATACCACATGGATCCACCTATGTCATTGCATGTGTGTTATTTTGACAAACAACATGGATCAACCAATGGCATTGCATGTGTGTTACTATCACACACCACATATGGATCAACCAATGTGATTGCGTGTGTGTTAATGTCATGAACCACACATGGATCCACCAATGTCATTGCATGTGTGTTCTTTCCACAAACCACATATGGATCCACGGGCGTTCATTCCATGTTTGTTCTTTTCCATAAACCACATGGATCAATCAATGTCATTGCATGTGTGCTCTCTTCACAAACCACACATGGATCAACCAACGCCATTACATATGTGTTCCTGTCATGAACCACATATGGATTCACCAGTGTTCATTGAATGTGCGTTGTTTCCACAAACCACATATGTATCCACTAGAGTAATTGCATGTTTGTTCTTTCGACAAACCACACATAGATCGACCAATGTCATTGCATGTGTGTTCTTTCAACAAACCACATAGGGATCCACCAATGTCATTGCATGTGTGTTCTTTTCCACAAACCACATGGATCAACCAATGGCATTGCATGTGTGTTCTTTTCACAAACCACACATGGATCAACCTATGGTATTACATGTGTGTTCTTTTCACAACCCACATAAGGATCAATCAATGTCATTGCATGTGTGTTCTTTCCACAAACCACATATGGATCCACCAGAGTAATTGCATGTCTATTTTTTCCACAAACCACGTGGATCAACCAATGGCATTGCATGTGTGTTATTGTCACAAAACACATAGGGATCAACCAATGTCCTTGCATGTGTTTTCTTTCCACAAACCATATATGGATCAACCAATGTCATTGCATGTGTGTTGTTTTCACAAACCACATATGTATCCACTAGAGTCATTGCATTTGAGTTCTTTTCACAAACGACATATGAACCCACTAGAGTCATTGCATGTGTGTTATTATACTAAAACCAACACTAGAGTCATTGCAAGTGTATTCTTTCCACAACCCACATATGGATCAACGAATGTCATTGCATGTGTGTTCTTTTCATAAACCATATATGGATCAACCAATGTCATTGCATATGTGTTCTTTTCCACAAATCAAATATGGATCCACTAGGGTAATTGCATGTGTGTTATTTTCACAAACCACATCTGGATCAACAAATGTCATTGCATGTGTGTTCTTTTCACAAACAACATATGGATCCACCAATGTCATTGCATGTGTGTTCTTTCCACAAACCACATATGTACCCACTAGAGTAATTGCATGTGTGTTCTTTTCCACAAACCACTTATGGATACACTAGAGTCATTGCATGTGTGTTCTTTCCACAAACCACATATGGATCCACTCGAGTCATTACATGTGTGTTCCTTTCACAAACCACATATGGGTCAAAAAATTTCATTGCATGTGTGTTCCTTTCATGAACCACATATGGATCCACTAGAGTCATTGCATGTGTGTTCTTTTCACAAACCACACATGGATCCACCAGAGTCGTTGCATGTGTGTTCTTTCCACAAACCACATGGATCAACCAATGTCATTGCATGTGGGTTCTTTCAACAAACCACATAGGGATCCACAAATGTCATTGCATGTGTGTTCTTTTCCACAAACCACATGGATCAACCAATGGCATTGCATGTGTGTTGTTTTCACAAACCACACATGGATTAACCTATGGTATTACATGTGTGTTCTTTTCACAACCCACATATGGATCAATCAATGTCATTGCATGTGTGTTCTTTCCACAAACCACATATGGATCCACCAGAGTCATTGCATGTCTATTTTTTCCACAAACCACGTGGATCAACCAATGGCATTGCATGTGTGTTATTGTCACAAAACACATATGGATCAACCAATGTCCTTGCATGTGTTTTCGTTCCACAAACCATATATGGATCAACCAATGTCATTGCATGTGTGTTCTTTTCACAAACCACATATGTATCCACTAGAGTCATTGCATTTGAGTTCTTTTCACAAACGACATATGAACCCACTAGAGTCATTGCATGTGTGTTATTATACTAAAACCAACACTAGAGTCATTGCAAGTGTATTCTTTCCACAACCCACATATGGATCAACGAATGTCATTGCATGTGTGTTCTTTTCATAAACCATATATGGATCAACCAATGTCATTGCATGTGTGTTCTTTTCCACAAATCAAATATGGATCCACTAGGGTAATTGCATGTGTGTTATTTCCACAAACCACATCTGGATCAACAAATGTCATTGCATGTGTGTTCTTTTCACAAACCACATATGGATCCACCAATGTCATTGCATGTGTGTTCTTTCCACAAACCACATATGTACCCACTAGAGTAATTGCATGTGTGTTCTTTTCCACAAACCACTTATGGATACACTAGAGTCATTGCATGTGTGTTCTTTCCACAAACCACATATGGATCCACTAGAGTCATTACATGTGTGTTCCTTTCACAAACCACATATGGGTCAAAAAATTTCATTGCATGTGTGTTCCTTTCATGAACCACATATGGATCCACTAGAGTCATTGCATGTGTGTTCTTTTCACAAACCACACATGGATCCACCAGAGTCGTTGCATGTGTGTTCTTTCCACAAACCACATGGATCAACCAATGTCATTGCATGTGGGTTCTTTTGACAAACAACATGGATCAACCAATGGGATTGCATGTGTGTTATTGTTACAAACCACATATGGATCAACCAATGTCATTGCATGTGTGTTGATGTCATGAACCACACATGGATTCACCAATGTCATTGCATGTGTGTTCTTTGCACAAACCACATATGTACCCATTAGAGTAATTGCATGTGTGTTCTTTTCCACAAACCACATATGGATGCACCAATGTCATTGCATGTGTGCACTTTCCACTAACCACACGTGGATCCACCAGAGTCATTGCATGTGTGTTCTTTCCACAAAACACACATGGATCCACTAGAGTCATTGGATGTGTGTTCTTTCCACAAACCACATATGTATCAACCAATGGTATTGCATGTGTGTCACAAACCACATATGGATCAACCAATGCCATTGCATGTGTGTTCCTGTCATGAACCACACATGGATCCACCAATTTCATTGGATGTGTGTTCTTTCCAAATAACCACATATGTACCCACTAGAGTAATTGCATGTGTGTTCTTTTCCACAAACCACATATGGATCCACCAATGTCATTGCCTGTGTGTTCTTTCTACTAACCACACATGGATCCACTAGAGACATTGCATGTGTGTTCTTTCCACAAATCACACGTGGATCCACCAGAGTCATTGCATGTGTGTTCTTTTCCACAAACCACATGGATCAACCAATGGAATTGCATGTGTTTTATTGTCACGAACCACATATGGATCAACCAATGTCATTGCATGTATGTTCTTGTCATGAACCACACATGGATCCACCAATGCCATTGCATGTTTGTTCTTTCCACAAACCACACATGGATCCACAAGAGTCATTGCATGTGTGTTCTTTCCACAAACCACATATGGATCAACCAATGTCATTGCGTGTGTGTTTTTTTCACAAACAACATATGGATCAACTAATGCCATTGCATGTGTGTTCCTGTCATGAAACACACATGGATCCACTAATGTCATTCTATGTGTGTTCTTTTCACAAACCACACATGGATCAACCAATGTCATTACATTTGTGCTCTTTTCACAACCCACATATGGATCCACCAGAGTCATTGCATGTTTGTTTTTTTCCACAAACCACATGGATTAACCTATGGTATTACATGTGTGTTATTGTCACAAACCACATATGGATTAATCAATGTCAGTGCATGTGTGTTCTTTTCCACAAACCACATATGGATCCACCAGAGTCATTGCATGTGTGTTCTTTTCCGCAAACCACGTGGATCGACCAATGGCATTGGATGTGTGTTATTGTCACAAACCACATATGGATCAACCAATGTCCTTGCATGTGTTTTCTTTCCACAAACCATATATGGATCAACCAATGTCATTGCATGTGTGTTGTTTTCACAAACCACATATGTATCCACTAGAGTCATTGCATTTGAGTTCTTTTCACAAACGACATATGAACCCACTAGAGTCATTGCATGTGTGTTATTATACTAAAACCAACACTAGAGTCATTGCAAGTGTATTCTTTCCACAACCCACATATGGATCAACGAATGTCATTGCATGTGTGTTCTTTTCATAAACCATATATGGATCAACCAATGTCATTGCATGTGTGTTCTTTTCCACAAATCAAATATGGATCCACTAGGGTAATTGCATGTGTGTTATTTTCACAAACCACATCTGGATCAACAAATGTCATTCCATGTGTGTTCTTTTCACAAACAACATATGGATCCACCAATGTCATTGCATGTGTGTTCTTTCCACAAACCACATATGTACCCACTAGAGTAATTGCATGTGTGTTCTTTTCCACAAACCACTTATGGATACACTAGAGTCATTGCATGTGTGTTCTTTCCACAAACCACATATGGATCCACTAGAGTCATTACATGTGTGTTCCTTTCACAAACCACATATGGGTCAAAAAATTTCATTGCATGTGTGTTCCTTTCATGAACCACATATGGATCCACTAGATTCATTGCATGTGTGTTCTTTTCACAAACCACACATGGATCCACCAGAGTCGTTGCATGTGTGTTCTTTCCACAAACCACATGGATCAACCAATGTCATTGCATGTGGGTTCTTTCAACAAACCACATAGGGATCCACAAATGTCATTGCATGTGTGTTCTTTTCCACAAACCACATGGATCAACCAATGGCATTGCATGTGTGTTGTTTTCACAAACCACACATGGATCAACCTATGGTATTACATGTGTGTTCTTTTCACAACCCACATATGGATCAATCAATGTCATTGCATGTGTGTTCTTTCCACAAACCACATATGGATCCACCAGAGTCATTGCATGTCTATTTTTTCCACAAACCACGTGGATCAACCAATGGCATTGCATGTGTGTTATTGTCACAAAACACATATGGATCAACCAATGTCCTTGCATGTGTTTTCGTTCCACAAACCATATATGGATCAACCAATGTCATTGCATGTGTGTTCTTTTCACAAACCACATATGTATCCACTAGAGTCATTGCATTTGAGTTCTTTTCACAAACGACATATGAACCCACTAGAGTCATTGCATGTGTGTTATTATACTAAAACCAACACTAGAGTCATTGCAAGTGTATTCTTTCCACAACCCACATATGGATCCACCAATGTCATTGCATGTGTGTTCTTTCTACTAACCACACATGGATCCACTAGAGACATTGCATGTGTGTTCTTTTCCACAAATCAAATATGGATCCACTAGGGTAATTGCATGTGTGTTATTTCCACAAACCACATCTGGATCAACAAATGTCATTGCATGTGTGTTCTTTTCACAAACCACATATGGATCCACCAATGTCATTGCATGTGTGTTCTTTCCACAAACCACATATGTACCCACTAGAGTAATTGCATGTGTGTTCTTTTCCACAAACCACTTATGGATACACTAGAGTCATTGCATGTGTGTTCTTTCCACAAACCACATATGGATCCACTAGAGTCATTACATGTGTGTTCCTTTCACAAACCACATATGGGTCAAAAAATTTCATTGCATGTGTGTTCCTTTCATGAACCACATATGGATCCACTAGAGTCATTGCATGTGTGTTCTTTTCACAAACCACACATGGATCCACCAGAGTCGTTGCATGTGTGTTCTTTCCACAAACCACATGGATCAACCAATGTCATTGCATGTGGGTTCTTTTGACAAACAACATGGATCAACCAATGGGATTGCATGTGTGTTATTGTTACAAACCACATATGGATCAACCAATGTCATTGCATGTGTGTTGATGTCATGAACCACACATGGATTCACCAATGTCATTGCATGTGTGTTCTTTGCACAAACCACATATGTACCCATTAGAGTAATTGCATGTGTGTTCTTTTCCACAAACCACATATGGATGCACCAATGTCATTGCATGTGTGCACTTTCCACTAACCACACGTGGATCCACCAGAGTCATTGCATGTGTGTTCTTTCCACAAAACACACATGGATCCACCAGAGTCATTGGATGTGTGTTCTTTCCACAAACCACATATGTATCAACCAATGGTATTGCATGTGTGTCACAAACCACATATGGATCAACCAATGCCATTGCATGTGTGTTCCTGTCATGAACCACACATGGATCCACCAATTTCATTGCATGTGTGTTCTTTCCAAAAACCACATATGTACCCACTAGAGTAATTGCATGTGTGTTCTTTTCCACAAACCACATATGGATCCACCAATGTCATTGCCTGTGTGTTCTTTCCACTAACCACACATGGATCCACTAGAGACATTGCATGTGTGTTCTTTCCACAAATCACACGTGGATCCACCAGAGTCATTGCATGTGTGTTCTTTTCCACAAACCACATGGATCAACCAATGGAATTGCATGTGTTTTATTGTCACGAACCACATATGGATCAACCAATGTCATTGCATGTATGTTCTTGTCATGAACCACACATGGATCCACCAATGCCATTGCATGTTTGTTCTTTCCACAAACCACACATGGATCCACAAGAGTCATTGCATGTGTGTTCTTTCCACAAACCACATATGGATCAACCAATGTCATTGCGTGTGTGTTTTTTTCACAAACAACATATGGATCAACTAATGCCATTGCATGTGTGTTCCTGTCATGAAAAACACATGGATCCACTAATGTCATTCTATGTGTGTTCTTTTCACAAACCACACATGGATCAACCAATGTCATTACATTTGTGCTCTTTTCACAACCCACATATGGATCCACCAGAGTCATTGCATGTTTGTTTTTTTCCACAAACCACATGGATCAACCAATGGCATTGCATGTGTGTTATTGTCACAAACCACATATGGATTAATCAATGTCAGTGCATGTGTGTTCTTTTCCACAAACCACACATGGATCCACCTGAATCATTGCATGTGTGTTCTTTTCCGCAAACCACGTGGATCGACCAATGGCACTGGATGTGTGTTATTGTCACAAACCACATATGGATCAACCAA
>OU342743.1:298932973-299091671 GCA_910589775.1 Avena eriantha
CATGCATGTGCCCGGCATGTGTAATGAAGTGTTTGTGGCATTCCTCAAACCTCCCCTAAAACTGGTGCCCAGGTTTGACCCCCCTTCGCAGACATGCGTTGTCCCTCTAAAAACAAAGTGTCTGCTATCTATGACTATTAGTAGGAACCCCCGGTGTCGGTGAAACCGGGGGTAGTTCTTGTCACAAAATGTTCCAACAATGGTTTTAAAATTATCACTGACTAACCAAGCACACAACAATAAAGTGCTACAACCGGCTATTAATACCCCTTTTGAAGAAGTCTAGGGGGGTAGATGGTCGGGCCCCGATCAGGGTTTCCGCAGAAAGCGCTTTGGTGCATCAGAAACCCCGTCCCAAACCACATGCATGTTACCCTAGCATTGTATGAATTTTTTGGCATGCTCCAAACCTCCCAAACCTCCTAACCTGTTTCCCATTGTGACCCCCTTGCAACATGTGCGCTGTACCATAAAAAATAAGTTTCTGCATCTGACTATTAGGGGGAAACTCCCCGTTTCGGTGAAACCGGGGTAGATCTTGTCACAACATGTTCCCAAACATGGTTTTACATCATCACATGACCTAACCAAGAGCAAAACAAGAGAGGGCTACACCGGGCTACCCCTGTCAGAAGAAAGTCTAGGGGGGTAGACGATTCGAGGCCCGCGGATCAGGGTTCCGCAGGAAGAAGCTCTTCGGGCATCGGAACACCTCCAAACCATGCATGTGACCCTAGCATGTGTAATGAAGTGTGGTGGCATGCTCAAACCTCCTAAACCTGGTTCCCAAGTGTGACCCCCTTCGCAGACATGCGATGTCCCATAAAAACGAAGTGTCTGCAATCTGACTATTAGGGGGAAACTCCCCGTTTCGGTGAAACCGGGGTAGATCTTGTCACAACATGTTCCCAAACATGGTTTTACATCATCACATGACCTAACCAAGAGCAAAACAAGAGAGGGCTACACCGGGCTACCCCTGTCAGAAGAAAGTCTAGGGGGTAGACGATCCGAGGCCCGCGGATCAGGGTTCCGCAGGAAGAAGCTCTTCGGGGCATCGGAACACCTCCAAACCATGCATGTGACCCTAGCATGTGTAATGAAGTGTGGTGGCATGCTCAAAACTCCTAAACCTGGTTCCCAAGTGTGACCCCCTTCGCAGACATGCGCTGTCCCATAAAAACGAAGTGTCTGCAATCTGACTATTAGGGGGAAACTCCCCGTTTCGGTGAAACCGGGGTAGATCTTGTCACAACACGTTCCCAAACATGGTTTTACATCATCACATGACCTAACCAAGAGCAAAACAAGAGAGGGCTACACCGGGCTACCCCTGTCAGAAGAAAGTCTAGGGGGGTAGACGATCGAGGCCCGCGGATCAGGGTTCCGCAGGAAGAAGCGCTTCGGGGCATCGGAACACATCCAAACCATGCATGTGACCCTAGCATGTGTAATGAAGTGTGGTGGCATGCTCAAAACTCCTAAACCTGGTTCCCAAGTGTGACCCCCTTCGCAGACATGCGCTGTCCCATAAAAACGAAGTGTCTGCAATCTGACTATTAGGGGGAAACTCCCCGTTTCGGTGAAACCGGGGTAGATCTTGTCACAACACGTTCCCAAACATGGTTTTACATCATCACATGACCTAACCAAGAGCAAAACAAGAGAGGGCTACACCGGGCTACCCCTGTCAGAAGAAAGTCTAGGGGGGTAGACGATCCGAGGCCCGCGGATCAGGGTTCCGCAGGAAGAAGCGCTTCGGGGCATCGGAACACCTCCAAACCATGCATGTGACCCTAGCATGTGTAATGAAGTGTGGTGGCATGCTCAAACCTCCTAAACCTGGTTCCCAAGTGTGACCCCCTTCGCAGACATGCGCTGTCCCATAAAAACGAAGTGTCTGCAATCTGACTATTAGGGGGAAACTCCCGTTTCGGTGAAACCGGGGTAGATCTTGTCACAACATGTTCCCAAACATGGTTTTACATCATCACATGACCTAACCAAGAGCAAAACAAGAGAGGGCTACACCGGGCTACCCCTGTCAGAAGAAAGTCTAGGGGGGTAGACGATCCGAGGCCCGCGGATCAGGGTTCCGCAGGAAGAAGCTCTTCGGGGCATCGGAACACCTCCAAACCATGCATGTGACCCTAGCATGTGTAATGAAGTGTGGTGGCATGCTCAAACCTCCTAAACCTGGTTCCCAAGTGTGACCCCCTTCGCAGACATGCGATGTCCCATAAAAACGAAGTGTCTGCAATCTGACTATTAGGGGGAAACTCCCGTTTCGGTGAAACCGGGGTAGATCTTGTCACAACATGTTCCCAAACATGGTTTTACATCATCACATGACCTAACCAAGAGCAAAACAAGAGAGGGCTACACCGGGCTACCCCTGTCAGAAGAAAGTCTAGGGGGGTAGACGATCGAGGCCCGCGGATCAGGGTTCCGCAGGAAGAAGCTCTTCGGGGCATCGGAACACCTCCAAACCATGCATGTGACCCTAGCATGTGTAATGAAGTGTGGTGGCATGCTCAAACCTCCTAAACCTGGTTCCCAAGTGTGACCCCCTTCGCAGACATGCGCTGTCCCCTAAAAACAAAGTGTCTGCAATCTGACTATTAGGGGGAAACTCCCCGTTTCGGTGAAACCGGGGTAGATCTTGTCACAACATGTTCCCAAACATGGTTTTACATCATCACATGACCTAACCAAGAGCAAAACAAGAGAGGGCTACACCGGGCTACCCCTGTCAGAAGAAAGTCTAGGGGGTAGACGATCCGAGGCCCGCGGATCAGGGTTCCGCAGGAAGAAGCGCTTCGGGGCATCGGAACACCTCCAAACCATGCATGTGACCCTAGCATGTGTAATGAAGTGTGGTGGCATGCTCAAACCTCCTAAACCTGGTTCCCAAGTGTGACCCCCTTCGCAGACATGCGCTGTCCCATAAAAACGAAGTGTCTGCAATCTGACTATTAGGGGGAAACTCCCGTTTCGGTGAAACCGGGGTAGATCTTGTCACAACATGTTCCCAAACATGGTTTTACATCATCACATGACCTAACCAAGAGCAAAACAAGAGAGGGCTACACCGGGCTACCCCTGTCAGAAGAAAGTCTAGGGGGGTAGACGATCGAGGCCCGCGGATCAGGGTTCCGCAGGAAGAAGCGCTTCGGGGCATCGGAACACCTCCAAACCATGCATGTGACCCTAGCATGTGTAATGAAGTGTGGTGGCATGCTCAAACCTCCTAAACCTGGTTCCCAAGTGTGACCCCCTTCGCAGACATGCGCTGTCCCATAAAAACGAAGTGTCTGCAATCTGACTATTAGGGGGAAACTCCCCGTTTCGGTGAAACCGGGGTAGATCTTGTCACAACATGTTCCCAAACATGGTTTTACATCATCACATGACCTAACCAAGAGCAAAACAAGAGAGGGCTACACCGGGCTACCCCTGTCAGAAGAAAGTCTAGGGGGGTAGACGATCCGAGGCCCGCGGATCAGGGTTCCGCAGGAAGAAGCTCTTCGGGGCATCGGAACACCTCCAAACCATGCATGTGACCCTAGCATGTGTAATGAAGTGTGGTGGCATGCTCAAAACTCCTAAACCTGGTTCCCAAGTGTGACCCCCTTCGCAGACATGCGCTGTCCCATAAAAACGAAGTGTCTGCAATCTGACTATTAGGGGGAAACTCCCCGTTTCGGTGAAACCGGGGTAGATCTTGTCACAACATGTTCCCAAACATGGTTTTACATCATCACATGACCTAACCAAGAGCAAAACAAGAGAGGGCTACACCGGGCTACCCTGTCAGAAGAAAGTCTAGGGGGGTAGACGATCCGAGGCCCGCGGATCAGGGTTCCGCAGGAAGAAGCGCTTCGGGGCATCGGAACACCTCCAAACCATGCATGTGACCCTAGCATGTGTAATGAAGTGTGGTGGCATGCTCAAACCTCCTAAACCTGGTTCCCAAGTGTGACCCCCTTCGCAGACATGCGCTGTCCCATAAAAACGAAGTGTCTGCAATCTGACTATTAGGGGGAAACTCCCCGTTTCGGTGAAACCGGGGTAGATCTTGTCACAACATGTTCCCAAACATGGTTTTACATCATCACATGACCTAACCAAGAGCAAAACAAGAGAGGGCTACACCGGGCTACCCCTGTCAGAAGAAAGTCTAGGGGGGTAGACGATCGAGGCCCGCGGATCAGGGTTCCGCAGGAAGAAGCTCTTCGGGGCATCGGAACACCTCCAAACCATGCATGTGACCCTAGAATGTGTAATGAAGTGTGGTGGCATGCTCAAAACCTCCTAAACCTGGTTCCCAAGTGTGACCCCCTTCGCAGACATGCGATGTCCCCTAAAAACGAAGTGTCTGCAATCTGACTATTAGGGGGAAACTCCCTGTTTCGGTGAAACCGGGGTAGATCTTGTCACAACATGTTCCCAAACATGGTTTTACATCATCACATGACCTAACCAAGAGCAAAACAAGAGAGGGCTACACCGGGCTACCCCTGTCAGAAGAAAGTCTAGGGGGGTAGACGATCCGAGGCCCGCGGATCAGGGTTCCGCAGGAAGAAGCGCTTCGGGGCATCGGAACACCTCCAAACCATGCATGTGACCCTAGCATGTGTAATGAAGTGTGGTGGCATGCTCAAAACTCCTAAACCTGGTTCCCAAGTGTGACCCCCTTCGCAGACATGCGCTGTCCCATAAAAACGAAGTGTCTGCAATCTGACTATTAGGGGGAAACTCCCTGTTTCGGTGAAACCGGGGTAGATCTTGTCACAACATGTTCCCAAACATGGTTTTACATCATCACATGACCTAACCAAGAGCAAAACAAGAGAGGGCTACACCGGGCTACCCCTGTCAGAAGAAAGTCTAGGGGGGTAGACGATCCGAGGCCCGCGGATCAGGGTTCCGCAGGAAGAAGCTCTTCGGGGCATCGGAACACCTCCAAACCATGCATGTGACCCTAGCATGTGTAATGAAGTGTGGTGGCATGCTCAAAACCTCCTAAACCTGGTTCCCAAGTGTGACCCCCTTCGCAGACATGCGCTGTCCCATAAAAACGAAGTGTCTGCAATCTGACTATTAGGGGGAAACTCCCCTGTTTCGGTGAAACCGGGGTAGATCTTGTCACAACATGTTCCCAAACATGGTTTTACATCATCACATGACCTAACCAAGAGCAAAACAAGAGAGGGCTACACCGGGCTACCCCTGTCAGAAGAAAGTCTAGGGGGGTAGACGATCCGAGGCCCGCGGATCAGGGTTCCGCAGGAAGAAGCTCTTCGGGGCATCAGGAACACCTCCAAACCATGCATGTGACCCTAGCATGTGTAATGAAGTGTGGTGGCATGCTCAAAACCTCCTAAACCTGGTTCCCAAGTGTGACCCCCTTCGCAGACATGCGCTGTCCCATAAAAACGAAGTGTCTGCAATCTGACTATTAGGGGGAAACTCCCCGTTTCGGTGAAACCGGGGTAGATCTTGTCACAACATGTTCCCAAACATGGTTTACATCATCACATGACCTAACCAAGAGCAAAACAAGAGAGGGCTACACCGGGCTACCCCTGTCAGAAGAAAGTCTAGGGGGTAGACGATCCGAGGCCCGCGGATCAGGGTTCCGCAGGAAGAAGCGCTTCGGGGCATCGGAACACATCCAAACCATGCATGTGACCCTAGCATGTGTAATGAAGTGTGGTGGCATGCTCAAAACCTCCTAAACCTGGTTCCCAAGTGTGACCCCCTTCGCAGACATGCGCTGTCCCATAAAAACGAAGTGTCTGCAATCTGACTATTAGGGGGAAACTCCCCGTTTCGGTGAAACCGGGGTAGATCTTGTCACAACATGTTCCCAAACATGGTTTTACATCATCACATGACCTAACCAAGAGCAAAACAAGAGAGGGCTACACCGGGCTACCCCTGTCAGAAGAAAGTCTAGGGGGGTAGACGATCCGAGGCCCGCGGATCAGGGTTCCGCAGGAAGAAGCGCTTCGGGGCATCGGAACACCTCCAAACCATGCATGTGACCCTAGCATGTGTAATGAAGTGTGGTGGCATGCTCAAACCTCCTAAACCTGGTTCCCAAGTGTGACCCCCTTCGCAGACATGCGCTGTCCCATAAAAACGAAGTGTCTGCAATCTGACTATTAGGGGGAAACTCCCCGTTTCGGTGAAACCGGGGTAGATCTTGTCACAACATGTTCCCAAACATGGTTTTACATCATCACATGACCTAACCAAGAGCAAAACAAGAGAGGGCTACACCGGGCTACCCCTGTCAGAAGAAAGTCTAGGGGGTAGACGATCGAGGCCCGCGGATCAGGGTTCCGCAGGAAGAAGCTCTTCGGGGCATCGGAACACCTCCAAACCATGCATGTGACCCTAGCATGTGTAATGAAGTGTGGTGGCATGCTCAAACCTCCTAAACCTGGTTCCCAAGTGTGACCCCCTTCGCAGACATGCGATGTCCCATAAAAACGAAGTGTCTGCAATCTGACTATTAGGGGGAAACTCCCCGTTTCGGTGAAACCGGGGTAGATCTTGTCACAACATGTTCCCAAACATGGTTTTACATCATCACATGACCTAACCAAGAGCAAAACAAGAGAGGGCTACACCGGGCTACCCCTGTCAGAAGAAAGTCTAGGGGGTAGACGATCGAGGCCCGCGGATCAGGGTTCCGCAGGAAGAAGCTCTTCGGGGCATCGGAACACCTCCAAACCATGCATGTGACCCTAGCATGTGTAATGAAGTGTGGTGGCATGCTCAAAACCTCCTAAACCTGGTTCCCAAGTGTGACCCCCTTCGCAGACATGCGCTGTCCCATAAAAACGAAGTGTCTGCAATCTGACTATTAGGGGGAAACTCCCTGTTTCGGTGAAACCGGGGTAGATCTTGTCACAACATGTTCCCAAACATGGTTTTACATCATCACATGACCTAACCAAGAGCAAAACAAGAGAGGGCTACACCGGGCTACCCCTGTCAGAAGAAAGTCTAGGGGGGTAGACGATCGAGGCCCGCGGATCAGGGTTCCGCAGGAAGAAGCTCTTCGGGGCATCAGAACACCTCCAAACCATGCATGTGACCCTAGCATGTGTAATGAAGTGTGGTGGCATGCTCAAAACCTCCTAAACCTGGTTCCCAAGTGTGACCCCCTTCGCAGACATGCGATGTCCCATAAAAACGAAGTGTCTGCAATCTGACTATTAGGGGGAAACTCCCTGTTTCGGTGAAACCGGGGTAGATCTTGTCACAACATGTTCCCAAACATGGTTTTACATCATCACATGACCTAACCAAGAGCAAAACAAGAGAGGGCTACACCGGGCTACCCCTGTCAGAAGAAAGTCTAGGGGGGTAGACGATCCGAGGCCCGCGGATCAGGGTTCCGCAGGAAGAAGCTCTTCGGGGCATCGGAACACCTCCAAACCATGCATGTGACCCTAGCATGTGTAATGAAGTGTGGTGGCATGCTCAAAACCTCCTAAACCTGGTTCCCAAGTGTGACCCCCTTCGCAGACATGCGATGTCCCATAAAAACGAAGTGTCTGCAATCTGACTATTAGGGGGAAACTCCCCGTTTCGGTGAAACCGGGGTAGATCTTGTCACAACATGTTCCCAAACATGGTTTTACATCATCACATGACCTAACCAAGAGCAAAACAAGAGAGGGCTACACCGGGCTACCCCTGTCAGAAGAAAGTCTAGGGGGGTAGACGATCCGAGGCCCGCGGATCAGGGTTCCGCAGGAAGAAGCTCTTCGGGGCATCGGAACACCTCCAAACCATGCATGTGACCCTAGCATGTGTAATGAAGTGTGGTGGCATGCTCAAACCTCCTAAACCTGGTTCCCAAGTGTGACCCCCTTCGCAGACATGCGATGTCCCATAAAAACGAAGTGTCTGCAATCTGACTATTAGGGGGAAACTCCCCGTTTCGGTGAAACCGGGGTAGATCTTGTCACAACATGTTCCCAAACATGGTTTTACATCATCACATGACCTAACCAAGAGCAAAACAAGAGAGGGCTACACCGGGCTACCCTGTCAGAAGAAAGTCTAGGGGGGTAGACGATCCGAGGCCCGCGGATCAGGGTTCCGCAGGAAGAAGCTCTTCGGGGCATCGGAACACCTCCAAACCATGCATGTGACCCTAGCATGTGTAATGAAGTGTGGTGGCATGCTCAAACCTCCTAAACCTGGTTCCCAAGTGTGACCCCCTTCGCAGACATGCGCTGTCCCCTAAAAACGAAGTGTCTGCAATCTGACTATTAGGGGGAAACTCCCCGTTTCGGTGAAACCGGGGTAGATCTTGTCACAACATGTTCCCAAACATGGTTTTACATCATCACATGACCTAACCAAGAGCAAAACAAGAGAGGGCTACACCGGGCTACCCCTGTCAGAAGAAAGTCTAGGGGGGTAGACGATCGAGGCCCGCGGATCAGGGTTCCGCAGGAAGAAGCTCTTCGGGGCATCGGAACACCTCCAAACCATGCATGTGACCCTAGCATGTGTAATGAAGTGTGGTGGCATGCTCAAAACCTCCTAAACCTGGTTCCCAAGTGTGACCCCCTTCGCAGACATGCGATGTCCCATAAAAACGAAGTGTCTGCAATCTGACTATTAGGGGGAAACTCCCGTTTCGGTGAAACCGGGGTAGATCTTGTCACAACATGTTCCCAAACATGGTTTTACATCATCACATGACCTAACCAAGAGCAAAACAAGAGAGGGCTACACCGGGCTACCCCTGTCAGAAGAAAGTCTAGGGGGGTAGACGATCGAGGCCCGCGGATCAGGGTTCCGCAGGAAGAAGCTCTTCGGGGCATCGGAACACCTCCAAACCATGCATGTGACCCTAGCATGTGTAATGAAGTGTGGTGGCATGCTCAAAACCTCCTAAACCTGGTTCCCAAGTGTGACCCCCTTCGCAGACATGCGATGTCCCATAAAAACGAAGTGTCTGCAATCTGACTATTAGGGGGAAACTCCCGTTTCGGTGAAACCGGGGTAGATCTTGTCACAACATGTTCCCAAACATGGTTTTACATCATCACATGACCTAACCAAGAGCAAAACAAGAGAGGGCTACACCGGGCTACCCCTGTCAGAAGAAAGTCTAGGGGGGTAGACGATCCGAGGCCCGCGGATCAGGGTTCCGCAGGAAGAAGCGCTTCGGGGCATCGAACACCTCCAAACCATGCATGTGACCCTAGCATGTGTAATGAAGTGTGGTGGCATGCTCAAACCTCCTAAACCTGGTTCCCAAGTGTGACCCCCTTCGCAGACATGCGTTGTCCCCTAAAAACGAAGTGTCTGCAATCTGACTATTAGGGGGAAACTCCCGTTTCGGTGAAACCGGGGTAGATCTTGTCACAACATGTTCCCAAACATGGTTTTACATCATCACATGACCTAACCAAGAGCAAAACAAGAGAGGGCTACACCGGGCTACCCCTGTCAGAAGAAAGTCTAGGGGGGTAGACGATCCGAGGCCCGCGGATCAGGGTTCCGCAGGAAGAAGCTCTTCGGGGCATCAGGAACACCTCCAAACCATGCATGTGACCCTAGCATGTGTAATGAAGTGTGGTGGCATGCTCAAACTCCTAAACCTGGTTCCCAAGTGTGACCCCCTTCGCAGACATGCGCTGTCCCATAAAAACGAAGTGTCTGCAATCTGACTATTAGGGGGAAACTCCCCGTTTCGGTGAAACCGGGGTAGATCTTGTCACAACATGTTCCCAAACATGGTTTTACATCATCACATGACCTAACCAAGAGCAAAACAAGAGAGGGCTACACCGGGCTACCCCTGTCAGAAGAAAGTCTAGGGGGGTAGACGATTCGAGGCCCGCGGATCAGGGTTCCGCAGGAAGAAGCGCTTCGGGGCATCGGAACACCTCCAAACCATGCATGTGACCCTAGCATGTGTAATGAAGTGTGGTGGCATGCTCAAAACCTCCTAAACCTGGTTCCCAAGTGTGACCCCCTTCGCAGACATGCGCTGTCCCATAAAAACGAAGTGTCTGCAATCTGACTATTAGGAGGGAAACTCCCCTGTTTCGGTGAAACCGGGGTAGATCTTGTCACAACATGTTCCCAAACATGGTTTTACATCATCACATGACCTAACCAAGAGCAAAACAAGAGAGGGCTACACCGGGCTACCCCTGTCAGAAGAAAGTCTAGGGGGGTAGACGATCCGAGGCCCGCGGATCAGGGTTCCAGCAGGAAGAAGCTCTTCGGGGCATCGGAACACCTCCAAACCATGCATGTGACCCTAGCATGTGTAATGAAGTGTGGTGGCATGCTCAAACCTCCTAAACCTGGTTCCCAAGTGTGACCCCCTTCGCAGACATGCGATGTCCCATAAAAACGAAGTGTCTGCAATCTGACTATTAGGGGGAAACTCCCCGTTTCGGTGAAACCGGGGTAGATCTTGTCACAACATGTTCCCAAACATGGTTTTACATCATCACATGACCTAACCAAGAGCAAAACAAGAGAGGGCTACACCGGGCTACCCCTGTCAGAAGAAAGTCTAGGGGGGTAGACGATCTAGAGGCCCGCGGATCAGGGTTCCGCAGGAAGAAGCTCTTCGGGGCATCGGAACACATCCAAACCATGCATGTGACCCTAGCATGTGTAATGAAGTGTGGTGGCATGCTCAAAACCTCCTAAACCTGGTTCCCAAGTGTGACCCCCTTCGCAGACATGCGCTGTCCCATAAAAACGAAGTGTCTGCAATCTGACTATTAGGGGGAAACTCCCCGTTTCGGTGAAACCGGGGTAGATCTTGTCACAACATGTTCCCAAACATGGTTTTACATCATCACATGACCTAACCAAGAGCAAAACAAGAGAGGGCTACACCGGGCTACCCCTGTCAGAAGAAAGTCTAGGGGGGTAGACGATCGAGGCCCGCGGATCAGGGTTCCGCAGGAAGAAGCTCTTCGGGGCATCAGAACACCTCCAAACCATGCATGTGACCCTAGCATGTGTAATGAAGTGTGGTGGCATGCTCAAAACCTCCTAAACCTGGTTCCCAAGTGTGACCCCCTTCGCAGACATGCGCTGTCCCATAAAAACGAAGTGTCTGCAATCTGACTATTAGGGGGAAACTCCCGTTTCGGTGAAACCGGGGTAGATCTTGTCACAACATGTTCCCAAACATGGTTTTACATCATCACATGACCTAACCAAGAGCAAAACAAGAGAGGGCTACACCGGGCTACCCCTGTCAGAAGAAAGTCTAGGGGGGTAGACGATCCGAGGCCCGCGGATCAGGGTTCCGCAGGAAGAAGCGCTTCGGGGCATCGGAACACCTCCAAACCATGCATGTGACCCTAGCATGTGTAATGAAGTGTGGTGGCATGCTCAAAACTCCTAAACCTGGTTCCCAAGTGTGACCCCCTTCGCAGACATGCGCTGTCCCATAAAAACGAAGTGTCTGCAATCTGACTATTAGGGGGAAACTCCCCGTTTCGGTGAAACCGGGGTAGATCTTGTCACAACATGTTCCCAAACATGGTTTTACATCATCACATGACCTAACCAAGAGCAAAACAAGAGAGGGCTACACCGGGCTACCCCTGTCAGAAGAAAGTCTAGGGGGGTAGACGATCCGAGGCCCGCGGATCAGGGTTCCGCAGGAAGAAGCGCTTCGGGGCATCGGAACACATCCAAACCATGCATGTGACCCTAGCATGTGTAATGAAGTGTGGTGGCATGCTCAAAACTCCTAAACCTGGTTCCCAAGTGTGACCCCCTTCGCAGACATGCGCTGTCCCATAAAAACGAAGTGTCTGCAATCTGACTATTAGGGGGAAACTCCCCGTTTCGGTGAAACCGGGGTAGATCTTGTCACAACATGTTCCCAAACATGGTTTTACATCATCACATGACCTAACCAAGAGCAAAACAAGAGAGGGCTACACCGGGCTACCCCTGTCAGAAGAAAGTCTAGGGGGGTAGACGATCCGAGGCCCGCGGATCAGGGTTCCGCAGGAAGAAGCTCTTCGGGGCATCGGAACACCTCCAAACCATGCATGTGACCCTAGCATGTGTAATGAAGTGTGGTGGCATGCTCAAAACTCCTAAACCTGGTTCCCAAGTGTGACCCCCTTCGCAGACATGCGCTGTCCCCTAAAAACGAAGTGTCTGCAATCTGACTATTAGGGGGAAACTCCCGTTTCGGTGAAACCGGGGTAGATCTTGTCACAACATGTTCCCAAACATGGTTTTACATCATCACATGACCTAACCAAGAGCAAAACAAGAGAGGGCTACACCGGGCTACCCCTGTCAGAAGAAAGTCTAGGGGGGTAGACGATCCGAGGCCCGCGGATCAGGGTTCCAGCAGGAAGAAGCTCTTCGGGGCATCGGAACACCTCCAAACCATGCATGTGACCCTAGCATGTGTAATGAAGTGTGGTGGCATGCTCAAAACTCCTAAACCTGGTTCCCAAGTGTGACCCCCTTCGCAGACATGCGCTGTCCCATAAAAACGAAGTGTCTGCAATCTGACTATTAGGGGGAAACTCCCCGTTTCGGTGAAACCGGGGTAGATCTTGTCACAACATGTTCCCAAACATGGTTTTACATCATCACATGACCTAACCAAGAGCAAAATAAGAGAGGGCTACACCGGGCTACCCCTGTCAGAAGAAAGTCTAGGGGGGTAGACGATCTGAGGCCCGCGGATCAGGGTTCTGCAGGAAGAAGCTCTTCGGGGCATCGAAACACCTCCAAACCATGAATCTGACCCTAGCATGTGTAATGAAGTGTGGTGGCATGCTCAAACCTCCTAAACTTGGTTCCCAAGTGTGACCCCCTTCGCAGACATGCGTTGTCCCATAAAAACGAAGTGTCTGCAATCTGACTATTAGGGGGAAACTCCCCGTTCGGTGAAACCTGGGGTAGATCTTTCACAACAAGTTCCCAAACATGGTTTTACATCATCACATGACCTAACCAAGAGCAAAACAAGAGAGGGCTACACCGGGCTACCCCTGTCAGAAGAAAGTCTAGGGGGGTAGACGATTCCGAGGCCCGCGGATAAGGGTTCCATAGGAAGAAGCTCTTCGGGGCATCGGAACAGCATCCAAACCATGCATGTGACCCTAGAATGTGTAATGAAGTGTGGTGGCATGCTCAAAACTCATAAATATGGTTCCCAAGTGTGACCCCCTTCGCAGACATGCGCTGTCCCATCAAAACGAAGTGTCTACAATCTGACTATTAGGGGGAAACTCCCCGTTTGGTGAAACCATGGGAGATCTTGTCACAACATGTTCCCAAACATGGTTTTACATCATAACATTACCTAACCAAGAGCAAAATAAGCGAGGGATACACCGGGCTACCCCTGTGAGAAGAAAGTCTAGGGGGGTAGACGATCTAAGGCCCGCGGATCAGGGTTCCGTAGGAAGAAGCTCTTCGGGGCATCGAAACACCTCCAAACCATGAATGTGACCCTAGCATGTGTAATGAAGTGTGGTGGTGTGCTCAAACGTCCTAAACCTGGTTCCCAAGTGTGACCCCCTTCGCAGACATGCGCTGTCCCATAAAAACGAAGTTTATGCAATCTCACTATTAGGGGGAAACTCCCCGTTTTGGTGAAACCGGGGTAGATCTTGTCACAACATCGTTCCCAAACATGGTTTTACATCATCACATGATCCTAACCAAGAGCAAAACAAGAGAGGGCTACACCGGGCTACCCTGTCAGAAGAAAGGCTAGGGGGTAGACGATCCGAGGCCCGCGGATCAGGGTTCCGCAGGAAGAAGCGCTTCGGGGCATCGGAACACATCCAAACCATGCATGTGACCCTAGCATGTGTAATTAAGTGTGGTGGCATGCTCAAACTCATAAACCTGGTTCCAAGTGTGACCCCCTTCGCAGACATGCGCTGTCCCATAAAAACTGAAGTGTCTGCAATCTGACTATTAGGGGGAAACTCCCCGTTTCGGTGAAACCAGGGGTAGATCTTGTCACAACATGTTCCCAAACATGGTTTTACATCATCACATGACCTAACCAAGAGCAAAATAAGAGAGGGCTACACCGGGCTACCCCTGTCAGAAGAAAGTCTAGGGGGTAGACGATCCGAGGCCCGCGGATCAGGGTTCTGCAGGAAGAAGCTCTTCGGGGCATCGAAACACCTCCAAACCATGAATGTGACCCTAGCATGTGTAATGAAGTGTGGTGGCATGCTCAAACCTCCTAAACCTGGTTCCCAAGTGTGACCCCCTTCGCAGACATGCGTTGTCCCATAAAAACGAAGTGTCTGCAATCTGACTATTAGGGGGAAACTCCCCGTTCGGTGAAACCTGGGGTAGATCTTGTCACAACAAGTTCCCAAACATGGTTTTACATCATCACATGACCTAACCAAGAGCAAAACAAGAGAGGGCTACACCGGGCTACCCCTGTCAGAAGAAAGTCTAGGGGGGTAGACGATCCGAGGCCCGCGGATCAGGGTTCCACAGGAAGAAGCTCTTCGGGGCATCGGAACACATCCAAACCATGCATGTGACCCTAGCATGTGTAATGAAGTGTGGTGGCATGCTCAAAACATCATAAACCTGGTTCCCAAGTGTGACCCCCTTCGCAGACATGCGCTGTCCCATAAAAATGAAGTGTCTGCAATCTGACTATTAGGGGCAAACTCCCCGTTTCGGTGAAACCAGGGTAGATCTTGTCACAACATGTTCCCAAACATGGTTTTACATCATCACATGACCTAACCAAGGGCAAAACAAGAGAGGGCTACACCGGGCTACCCCTGTCAGAAGAAAGTCTAGCGGGGTAGACGATCTGAGGCCCGCGGATCAGGGTTCCGCAGGAAGAAGCTCTTCGGGGCATCAGAACACGTCCAAACCATGCATGTGACCCTAGCATGTGTAATGAAGTGTGGTGGCATGCTCAAACCTTCTAAACCTGGTTCCCAAGTGTGACCCCCTTCACAGACATGCGCTGTCCCATAAAAACGAAGTTTTTGCAATCTGACTATTAGGGGGAAACACCCCGTTTCGGTGAAACCGGGGTAGATCTTGTCACAACATGTTTCCAAACATGGTTGTGCATCATCACATGAACTAACCAAGAGCAAAACAAGAGAGGGCTACACCGGGCTACCCTTGTCAGAAGAAAGTCTAGGGGGGTAGACGATCCGAGGCCCGCAGATCAGGGTTCCGCAGGAAGAAGTGCTTCGGGGCATCGGAACACATCCAAACCATGAATGTGAACCTAGCATGTGTAATTAAGTGTGGTGGCATACTCAAAACTCCTAAACCTGGTTCCCAAGTGTGACCCCTTTCGCAGACATGCGTTGTCCCATAAAAACGAAGTGTCAGCAATCTGACTATTAGGGGGAAACTCCCCGTTTCGGTGAAACCGGGGTAGATCTTGTCACAACACGGCCCCAAACATGGTTTTACATCATCACATGACCTAACCAAGAGCAAAACAAGAGAGGGCTACACCGGGCTACCCCTGTCAGAAGAAAGTCTACGGGGGTAGACGATACGAGGCCCGCGGATCAGGGTTCCGCAGGAAGAAGCGCTTCGGGGCATCGGAACACATCCAAACCATGCATGTGACCCTAGAATGTGTAATGAAGTGTGGTGGCATGCTCAAAACTCCTAAACCTGGTTCCGAAGTGTGACCCCCTTTGCAAACATGCGATGTCCCCTAAAAACAAAGAGTCTGCAATCTAACTATTAGGGGGAAACTCCCCGTTTCGGTGAAACCGGGGTAGATCTTGTCACAACACGTTCCCAAACATGGTTTTACATCATAACATGACCTAACCAAGAGCAAAATAAGAGAGGGCTCCACTGAGCTACCCTGTCAGAAGAAAGTCTAGGGGGTAGACGATCCGAGGCCCGCGGATCAGGGTTCCGCAGGAAGAAGTGCTTCGGGGCATCGGAACACATCCAAACCATGAATGTGAACCTAGCATGTGTAATTAAGTGTGGTGGCATACTCAAAACTCCTAAACCTGGTTCCCAAGTGTGACCCCTTTCGCAGACATGCGTTGTCCCATAAAAATGAAGTGTCTGCAATCTGACTATTAGGGGGAAACTCCCCGTTTCGGTGAAACCGGGGTAGATCTTGTCACAACACGGCCCCAAACATGGTTTTACATAATCACATGACCTAACCAAGAGCAAAACAAGAGAGGGCTACACCGGGCTACCCCTGTCAGAAGAAAGTCTAGGGGGGTAGACGATACGAGGCCCGCGGATCAGGGTTCCGCAGGAAGAAGCGCTTCGGGGCATCGGAACACATCCAAACCATGCATGTGACCTTAGAATGTGTAATGAAGTGTGGTGGCATGCTCAAAACTCCTAAACCTGGTTCCCAAGTGTGACCCCCTTTGCAAACATGCGATGTCCCCTAAAAACAGAGTGTCTGCAATCTAACTATTAGGGGGAAACACCCCGTTTCGGTGAAACCGGGGTAGATCTTGTCACAACACGTTCCCAAACATGGTTTTACATCATCACATGACCTAACCAAGAGCAAAATAAGAGAGGGATCCACTGAGCTACTGTGGCAGAAGAAAGTCTAGGGGGTAGACGATCCGAGGCCCGCGGATCAGGGTTCCGCAGGAAGATGCACTTCGGGGCATCGGAACACCTCCAAACCATGCATGTGACCCTAGCATGTGTAATGAAGTGTGGTGGCATGCTAAAAACTCCTAAACCTGGTTCCCAAGTGTGACCCCCTTCGCAGACATGCGCTGTCCCATAAAAACGACGTGTCTGCAATCTGACTATTAGGGGGAAACTCCCCGTTTCAGTGAAACCGGGGTAGATCTTGTCACAACAAGTTCCCAAACATGGTTTTACATCATCACATGACCTAACCAAGAGCAAAAGAATAGAAGGCTACACCGGGCTACCTCTGTCAGAAGAAAGTCTAGGGGGGTAGACGATCCGCGGCCCGCGGATCAGGGTTCCGCGGGAAGAAAGCGCTTCGGGGCATCGAAACACATCCAAACCATGCATGTGACCCTAGCATGTGTAATGAAGTGTGGTGGCATGCTCAAACTCCTAAACCTGGTTTCCAAATGTGACCCCCTTCGCAGACATGCGCAGTCCCATAAAAACGAAGTGTCTGCAATCTGACTATTTGGGGGAAACTCCCCGTTTCGGTGAAACCAGGGTAGATCTTGTCACAACATATTTCCAAACATGGTTTTACATCATCACGTGACCTAACCAAGAGCAACCCATTTTTCAATAATAGTACACCACCTTACATGGAAAATGTCCCAACCGGGTATTCGTAAAACTTTCCCGTCCACCCCTCGTGAAAAAGACAATTTTTTGCCGAATCGGCAGGAAATGGGTCGGATATGAACTGCAGGTAAATGATCTGATGCTAATGTTTTTTGTAAAAATCTTTTTTAGGTTGACAATATGATGTTTCTTCAGAGATCCAATGCAAGTTTAGCCAGGCTCAGCTCCGAACTAAGAATCTTCGTACTCGTCATTGTGAACATAGTTTGGTGGAGGTAAGAAAAAAAAAATATTTGCCGTGTATAGTGCATAAAGCACACGGCAAAGGCATGTCTTTGCCCTATGTCTAACTGCAGGGACACACGGCAAAGTACCACCGTCCGCCACCGTTAGTCGGCTCGCCTGGGTGGGCTGTGGGCCCCACCTCTTTGGCGTGTGACTGGCTTTGCCGTGTGCCGCGTTTTGCCTTTGCCGTGTGTTCTTTGTTTGCCGTGTGTCTTGTTTTTTCTTTACCGTGTTCCTTTTATTTGCCGTGTGTTTTATCAGGAATGTACCGTGTGGGTTGGCTTTGCCATGTGTTTCTAGACACCCTCACGGCAGAGAAAAGTTTTGCCGTGTTCCTAGGCATTTGGCACACGGCAAAGGACGGGGACGACGGCAACGACAATTTTTCCCGTAGTGAACCCATGGGCTTCCCACAATGACAAGAGTATACATACCGAAAGAACTATTTTTCTGACTGGAATGAGCATGCATAAACGCACCTCGTGGCTGGGCCACCAAGTAGTCACGTCGGCTTGGCCATATCGCCTGGTCCATTCTTTCCTTTCGCCTCGTGCCCACAAAATCTAACGGTTAAATAAATTCTAATCTAACCGAAGCATCAATTTGGGCGGAATCTCAGGACTACAGGGGAGATAACTGGGGCTGTCGTCTTTCCATAGTGGTCGCGATCACGAGCTTTCGAGGGCGTGATCTAGGGCTTCGCGATTGGTGGTGCATGATCACATACGCCATGGCGCGGCAGCCTGTTCGGCACCGGATCCTTGTCGCGCCTCTCCCAATCCAAAGCCCCTCCATCCGCCGGCGAGCTGAGACAGAGAGACACAGGTGTTGCGGTCGAGCGTGAGGAGGCCACGGCGGAACCGGCGGCAGCACTACCCATGCTGCTGAGGCGGGTGCGGATGCGTAGCTGCCGGGTCGACGCCGGCGGCATCGACCTCCCCGATGATATTGTTATCTCGTGGCTAGAGGTGGAAGAAGACTCGCGCACACACACACACTAGAGAGAACTCACGGAGGCTTTTCTTGGCACCGCACACTTGTGCCTTTTTTCCTCTTATTCAACTTTTTCATCTCAAGTGATTACATAGTCTTAAATAGCCAGAGCGCACGCACTACTGCATGCAACACACACGGCCAAGCCACTAACGGCTTGATCCACTAAATACTCTACTAACCGCACGCACACGCACGCACTTGAGTCACTTCCAAGTTTTCAACAGATCACTACTCGGAGCTCCTTGACGCATGCCACAACTAACTACGTCCGCTTCTCTCTCTCCACCTCTATCTGTAACGCAAACTGGCTACTAGGACTCCCTGGAGCATGTCGCATGCAGCTAACTGACATAATCTAACTTGGCACCATACAAGCACAGCACCAAGCTAACCTCTGACATGACTAACAAGCTTGCAATATACAGCTGAACACATCTCAAGGTGCATACTGCCGCAGCTTCTGACTAAATGCAAAAACGCAGAAAATACAACTGAAATAATCATGAGCTAATGACAAGAATAACAAGGTTAACTCGAACAATCACCCCCTTAACCTTGTTATTTTTTATTCCAAACTTCATGCAGATCGTCAAAGCAGTGTCGGCTCATCGTCGGTGGTCGCAACGGTGAGATGCGCCTGCACTTTCCTTGGCTCGCTGCAATCCCTAGAGAAATGCCCATACTCTTAGCAGTTGTAGCATCGAACCTCGCGGATGTCGAAGTTGCCCCTCTTCTTTCCGGCGCTGCCGCGGTCACGAGCACGCCACTCCTGCTCCGTGAGGAGCAAGTGACCTCCACCGCCATGGTTATTGTTGCTGGCGTCCTCGTCCGCATCACTCCGGTCTTCCACCGTCTTGAGCCTTCCCACAAGCTCCTCCATGGACATGGTTTTAAGATCAAGAAGCTGCTCAATTGCAATAGCTACCTGGGTGTATTTGGAAGGCATGATGCGAAGAAGCTTCTTGACGACCTTCTCCTCCTTGAACTTCTTGCCGAGAGTGTGTATCTTGTTGGCGAGCCCGTTAATGCGCATCGCGAGCTCGTCGATCGTCTCCCCGCTCCTCATGCGGATGGCATCAAACTCCTTGAGGAGAGTCTGTGCCTTGGTCTCACGAACACGTGCATCTCCCACACGCATGGACTTGATGGCGTCCCATGCCTCCTTTGCCGTCGCCTTCACGGCAAGCGTGGAGTGCATCTCCGGCGGCACGGCTCGCAGAATTGCCGCAAGCGCCGCCCGGTCCTCGCTGAAGCTCCCGGCTCCCTCGATGGCGTCCCACACGCCTTGGGACTCCATGTTGACCTTCATGATCAGCGCCCACTCGAAGTAGTTTGTCGCCGTCAATGGCGGGTAGACGACGGTGCTGCTGGCCTGGTGGACGACCCGCTGCTGCACCACCACCTCACGGCCAGTACGCCGTGTCGGGCTCCGGCCACGACGTATCGGCGAGACTGAGCCACCACGGCGACCCGGCGGGACTGATGGAGTGCGCGAACCTTCCCCAGCCATGGCTCTGATACCAAATGTTATCTCGTGGCTAGAGGTGGAAGAAGACTCACGCGCGCACACACACACCAGAGAGAACTCACAGAGGCTTTTCTTGGCACCGCACACTTGTGCCTTTTTTCCTCTTATTCAACTTTTTCATCTCAAGTGATTACATAGTCTTAAATAGCCAGACCGCACGCACTACTGCATGCAACACACACGGCCAAACCACTAACGGCTTGATCCACTAAATACTAAATACTCCACTAACCGCACGCACACGCACGCACTTGAGTCACTTCCAAGTTTTCAACAGATCACTACTCGGAGCTCCTTGACGCATGCCACAACTAACTACGTCCGCTTCTCTCTCCACCTCTATCTGTAACGCAAACTGGCTACTAGGACTCCCCGGAGCATGTCGCATGCAGCTAACTGACATAATCTAACTTGGCACCGTACAAGCACAGCACCAAGCTAACCTCTGACACGACCAACAAGCTTTCAATATACACCTGAACACATCTCAAGGTGCATACTGCCGCAGCTTCTGACTAAATGCAAAAACTTAGAAAATACAACTGAAATAATCATGAGCTAATGACAAGAATAACAAGGTTAACTCCAACAGATATCGTGGTGTGGGACATCTTCCTCCGCCTCCCCTACCAAGGCGATCCTCCGCTGCCGCGCGGTCTGCCGCTCCTGGCGGGGCCTCACCTCCGCCCGCAATTTCCTGCTCGCCCACCACCAGCGCCAGCCGTCGGTCCCCCTCGTCGCGCTCAACACCACCGAGCACGACTTATCACTCTCCACCGTCACCGACAAGTGCAGCCCGCCCATCCTCGGCTTCAACGACTACTACGGATGTACGCTCCACGCCTCCTGCGACGGCCTCCTCCTGCTCTCCCTGTCCGACGGCCGCTTCAGCATCTGCAACCCGACCACGCGTCAGTGCGCTCCACTCCCAGGTCTAACCAGCGCCGGCTATATCGACATTGCCGCCATGTACTTCCACCGCCCGTCCGGAGACTACCGTGTTCTCTACTGGGAGAAGCACACAGATCCTGCCTACTACGTCTTTAATGTGCGCCACGGTGGGCGCTCGTCGAGGTGCATCGGAGTTCCTGCTTCCTCCCCTGACATGGAGAAGGTTATGCGGAGAAGGTACGGGATGATTCCTAGAAGTGGGAACCCACCCATCCGGTTCCGTAACTGCCTTCATTGGAACCCTGCCAGCTGCATCATCGGTCCCAACTATGGCGCTGGTGGTATGGTTATTTTTGACACTCTGGCTGAGTCGTTCAAGTTCATGCCGGGCCCTGCTGCTGCTGCTATTACCACTACCAGTACCAGCTGCATCTCATGTCTGTATGACATGGACGACGGTTCCATCGGCCTTAGTTTCTTTGATGATAAAACTGGGGCGGTCAAATTCTGGGTGCTGGAGGACTACCGACTACGAGAAAGAGGTTTGGTCATTCAAATACCAGATTCAACTCCCA
The DNA here is from genome assembly GCA_910589775.1 of Avena eriantha. Lineage (NCBI taxonomy): Eukaryota > Viridiplantae > Streptophyta > Magnoliopsida > Poales > Poaceae > Avena > Avena eriantha. The sequence continues at coordinate 298,954,529 of OU342743.1, forward strand.
GTACAGATGATACCTAACATTACAGATGTACAATATGTGGTCTTGCCTCACAGTGGAAATATGCTGCTCTGCCACCACTCTAACTATTACAGTTGCATGTTCCACTATGACACCGACGGCAATGTCCTACAGGAACTCAGATGGGGGTCATGGCGTTGGAGCATTCCTGGACATTGGTTCAAAGAAAGCCTTGTCAAGCATGACTTCTTCCCCACCCCAAGCAGGGACCGGGTTAAACCGCCATATTTTTTCACAAGGCTCTGAGCAAGGTACCTCAACATACTTATGCATGGATCTGACCAAAGAACTTTTTCAGCAGGGAACTGGTACATGCTTGGTATATTTTGTTGGTGATGATGCGCGCCAAATTGCTTTTTTAGGATGCATGACACACATTTATTTTGCTTGGAGATAGTTCTACAGTATCTTTTCTTCGGCACATTATGAATTTCAGGTCTTGTTAGTTGATTTGTCTGCACTCTGCGATGTGTGAAGATAAACTCAGCTATGTTAAACTCAGCTATGTTAAAATCTTTTGCCGCGTTTCAAAAAAAAATAAACTCAGCTATGTTAAAAAAACTGTCACTGAAATGTTGTTGATATGTTTTTTATAAGAGCACTTATGTAGATAGGCGTGCACTGGTACCCTTACTCTGTTCTTTCTCAGAACAGGGTCGCCTGCTCATTTTAAAAGAAGACAGAACAGAACCACTAGTTCTCTATGTTGAATGACTGTCTCTACAATCAGGGTACAGTTTAGTGCAGATACTACATCGAAATTTATTAGTTTGGCTGAAACGTCGATGGGTTAATTCCGTAAGTCTTGTACCCTGAAGCTGTATGCCACTGTGCATTTGATCATGTGCTTCAGTTATTTTATCCATGTTTGAAATGCATATTGGGTTATGCACCAATAATTATTTCCATTGGCTACAATTAAAACTGGAGCCTCTAAACTTCACTTCCACCTACTGCGTGTGCATACCATTTAAGCTTACCCCAGCACAAATCCTAAGATTTCATGAATACTAGTTAAATTTTAAGCTTCAGATAATTTTCCTACTATCATAATTTTCTGACGTTGGCTCTGTCTGCTGTTTTCAGGTGATGGCATCGATACCAACGTTGATAATAAGTACTGGGTTACAACGAGAAGAATTTTTGGTGCTACCACTGACAGATTTCGAACTAGTTGTGCCACAATCAAATAGTTCTGTCCAATCGCAGTATAGATACAATACAACGTCTCACTCTCATTGTTGCTCCTTGAGGTCATTTGCTTTTGGTTTAGTACAGCATTACTAGTTATTTCAGTTTTTCTGGTTTGCCTGTACTTGATTGTAAGTTTTGGAACCAGATTTTTTTCAGACAAAAAAAGTCCAGTGCATTATTGTACATACTCCTGAATTTGTGCATCCAATGCTCTCAAATAGCATGCATCATGGCCAGTGAGTCCAGCTTTATTATAAAGGAAGAGAATCCAGGTACAGCAGAGACGAAAGGTACATATACTCTGTGATGAGTCTATCCAACTGAGCTGATCAGAGGTCTCTTTCATGAGCTCTGCTTCCAACGGAGATGAATATGGATATCGCAGAAGATGGGAATCTTATCAAAGAGTTCTACCATGTGTGCTGGCTGATGGTTCATCCAAGTATCACTTCAATCTCTAATTTTTTTTTTGAAACAAGGCAAAAGATTTGCCATTTTCATTAATTAAGGAGAGGTTTTATAGAGAGTTTACAAACCAAGCCTTGGAAAGCCAAGGAAAATAACAAAGAATAATTACTCTTGTGGCATGATACTACTAAGAGCCTTAGCACTAACAAGGAACCACATAGAGGCCTCCTCTTTAATTTTATTCACTAACATGTCAACGGTTATGGAGTGATTTCGGAAGACCCTCGCGTTTATTTATTTCCAAATTTTCTAAGAGACCAACATAGCCATTGATTCCAACGCCTTCCGCTGCGTTCCCCTTTTGTGAATCCCCTCCTTCCACCACTCCTTGACGGATTGATACCAGTGCCAATTTTTGGTGTCGAAGTCTTGGAGGCCAATTCAATCCTTGAGCTTGTTCTAAACACGCATGGAGAAGCGGCATTTAAAAAGTAGGTGTGAGGCCGATTCTTGTGTTTGATTGCAAAGTTTGCAACGGTCGCAATTGGGCCAACCTCTATGGGCAAGCCTATCCGCAGTCCAAACACGGCTTTGAAAGATCAACCAAGCAAAGAACTTGCTTTTTGGGGTTGCCCAACGTTTCCAAACCAATGAAGCCATCAAGGAGTTGGTTTGCCCCAAGAATTGCATCTTGTTTGCCAATTTAGTCGAGTAGGGTTCATTATTTGTGAGCTTCCAAGTGATGTCATCCGTAGCATGGGGGTTAGTTGTATGTTGGCGAGGTTTTCCCACAACTTATAGAATTGTTCAATATGTTGGATGGAGAGGCCATGTTGTGTACTGATTTGAGAAACCCAAAATTCCTCATGCAAAGCTTTATGGACCAAACACCGCTTCTTTTTTGAGATGTCAAAAATTAAAGGAGCCACATCCTTAGTCCTCACCCCGTCTAGCCAACTTGCCTCCCAAAATAGGGCCTTTTCCCCATCTCCATAGTAACCTTTGTTGCCGCCGCAAAAAGATCATGATATTTGGGGGTACATGGATTGTCGAGGCCCACCCATGGTCTGTCCTTGTTTTTCCATTCCTTCCATAGCCATCATAGCCTAAGAGCACCGACAAAGTTTTTGAGGTTCAAGACTCCAAGGCCTCCTTTTTATTTTGGCTTGCAAACCAAGTCCCACTTATTTCACATTTTCCACCGGTGATTTTGTCACAAGACGTCCACAAATACGTTCTTCTTAAACCATCAATCTTCAATAGCACCTCGGTGGGGACGTCAAGCACCATTATGTAATATATGACAATGCTTGTGAGGACCGACTTGACTTGGGTGGCTCTCCCGACCATTGTAACGTGCTTCCCGACCCATGGCATGAGTTTGGCCGCCACCTTGTCTTCAAGTGGTTGGACGTGGATTCTTCTAAGACGATTCACCGATAAGGGGAGCCCAAGGTACTTCATTGGGAAGGTAGTGCGAGAAGCCGGGAACGCTTGTAGTATGTCCTCAAGATCAATGTTGTCACATCGGATAGGCGCCACGTGGATTTTATTGCAATTTGTCACAAGGCCGGTGACATCACCAAAGTAGTCAAGTGTAGTGGCGAGGAAGTCGTTATCATTCTTTATATGATTCACAAAGATGGCGGCATCATCGGTATAAAGAGAGGTCCTCACCGTAGGCACTCTCCCACGAAGCTTATGAAGTAGTCCTTGCTCAGTAGCCTTGCAAAGGATGTGGTGGAGAGGGTCTATTGCCAAAACAAAAAGGAGCGGTGATAGGGGTGTTAGGATCCATAGGATCAACTAGCTCAAGATTAGAGTCACACAAGAAAGATCAGATGATGTGTACCTTGATCTGGAGTTCCTGCCATGGCCTCCTCTTCTCCTTCCTGACCTAGAACTAATTTAATGATCAGAGTGGTTCTTCCTAGTGCTTTAGGTGCTAGCTTGATCAGATAGCAGTGGAGAGAGAGCATAGCCGAATGAGGTGTTGCTCTCAGCTCTAACCCTAGGTCCTCTATTTATAGCACTTGCACTAGGGGAACACACCTCTAAATGGATGGTCAGGATGCCCCTGATCAGGGTATCCAATGGCTATAAATAAAAGCCCCTTAAATGACCTAAAAAGCCTTATATTAATCACAGCAACCTATAGATTACTGTAGATCGTTTATATCCAACATTCTCCCACTTGATCGTAAGGATAAACTTTTTAATCCCATTTCTCAACAAAACAGCATATGAGACAATAGAATTACAACGGTCATATAGTACCGCAGAACTAGGGCAGAAAAACCGATAACCGAACCCAAAAAGAACGAAACTGAAACCGAATAGACCGAGACCAAAAATACTGATCAGAAAATTGGGTAGCAAATTTTAAAGACCGAATTTAGTTTGTTTAATTCGGTCATTAGTTCCCTCTACTCGAATGGACCGAACTGATCGAAAGTTACGTGAGAGTGGCCTAGTCCCAAAGCCTAAGTTTCCCAACACTATAGATTTATCTTCCTCGATTGAGCCAAATATGTTATTGTTGACTATTAATTCCCGCCAATTGATATGAATCGACAAAGTGCATTGTATTTTCAAATTATAACTAAAATTGTACCATTTTTTACAAAATATTATCCAATTTTTATATTTGATAATATCTACCACACAATTCAGTCATGACCGAACCCGAACCCGAATTATCGGGTACCCGAATTTGTCGGGTAGTAAAAATAATAAGTAAATTTCGATCTTCATTTTTTAAAGACCAATTCTAAAATAGACCGAAATACAAAGAACAAATTTTTGGTCATGACTGAACGCCCACCCCTACACAGAACCCAGTTACTACAATACACTATTTTATTTCAAAACAGAACTCCTTTAACTTAAGAGCTCCATAAACTTATACTTATTACAAACTTATGAGCTCAACTCTTTGTTAAAACTTATACAGAGACAATAAATTGCAATGGTCAGTTAAGTACCATTAAACTAATTGACTACAGTACATTGTTCCATCAAAGAGAAGAATCCTTCTAAGACTTATGGGGAGTTGGTGTCATAACGGTCCTAATTCTAGGATCAAAAGCTTTCTGCCAATCCCATGCTAGCAACATATTCTTTGAGCACACTGGGTGGCAGGCCTTTCGTAAGTGGATCCGCTAACATTGTGTTAGTCCTTATATGTTTAATACTTATTGTCTGGTCTTGGATTCTATCTTTCACAACATGATACTTGATTTCAATGTGTTTGGCAGCACCACTTGACTTGTTATTACTCGAATAGATCACTGCGGGTTGATTATCACAGAAACGAATGAGTGGCTCAGATATACTGTCAATCACCCTTAAACCCGGAATGAAATTCTTCAGCCATACTGCCTGCTCGGTTGCCTCATAACATGCCACAAACTCTGCCTGCATTGTTGATGACGCAGTAACACTTTGCTTGGTGCTTTTCCAAGAAATATCTCCTTCTGCTAGGGTGAAAATATAACCCAATGTGGATTTCTTAGTGTCAACACACCCCGCAAAATCGCCATCTGAATAACCCACCACCTCGAGGTTATCATTTCTCTTATATGTGAGCATGAGGCCTTTAGTGCCTTGCAAATAGCGCAAAACTTTCCTAGCAGCCTTCCAGTGATCCAACCCTAGATTAGACTGATATCTGCCAAGCATGCCGGTTATGAAATCTAAGTCAGGGCAAGTGCACACTTGTGTATACATCATACTTCCAATAATTGAAGCATAAGGAACTGACTTCATCTGCGTAGATTCATAATCATTACTTGGACACTGGAAAGTCCCAAACTTATCACCCTTGACAATAGGAGCAGACGAGGCTGAGAATTTATGCATATTGAACTTCTTGAGTACCTTCTCAATATACGCTATTTGTGATAGCCCCAAAATCCCTATAGATCTATCTCGGTGAATCTGAATACCCAAGACAAAAGCGGCATCACCGAGATCCTTCATATCAAACTTTGAGGAGAGAAACCTTTTAGTTTCTAGCAGCATATTCTTATCGCTACTAGCTAAGAGTATGTCATCGACATACAATATCAGGAAGACAAAATTGCTTCCCCTGAACTTCACATAAATGCAATTGTCCACTTCATTCTCTTTCAAACCAAAATACTTTATCACTTGATCAAACTTGAAGTACGATTGTCTTGAGGCTTGCTTTAATCCATAAATGGATTTCTTAAGACGACATCCTAAGTGTTCCTTCCCTTCCATAACAAAACCTTTCGGTTGAGCCACATGTAAGTCACCATTCAGAAATACCATTTTGACATCCATCTGATGCAACTCCAGATCATAATGAGCCACACGTGCTATAATAATTTTGAACCAGTCCTTAGAAGAGACAGGTAAAAAAGTCTTATTATAATCAATACCTTCTCTTTGAGTGAAGCCCTTAGCCACAAGCCTTACTTTGAACCTTTCAATATAACCTTTGGAGTCACGTTTGGTCTTATAGACCCATCTACTGCCCACAGTTTTGGCTCCTTCAGAAAATTCTACTAAGTCTCGTACATCATTAATGCTCATGGACTTCATTTCATCTTTCATAGTATCAAGCCATTCCGATGAATGGTCACTTTGTATGGCTTCCTTAAACGATGCAGGATCATTATCCAACATCGACTCATTCATATTCTCACTCATATAAGTGACATAATCACCAGAAATAACGGACTTTCTAGCCCGCTTTGACCTTCTGAGCGGTACATTATTTGGTACCTCTACCACAACTTCAGGCTGCTGAGCATCTTTCGTAGAAGTATCATTAGGTATGGACTCTGGCGGAGTCACTGGTATCTCAGCAGGGATAGGATTAGCAGTCCTTTCAACTGGAGGTGTAACCTCAACATGAATAGGAAACACTGGCTCTTGGATCATAGGGATCGGAACATAATCCCGTTTCCCCTCCAAGATTATTTCCCTAGGAGTCATGCTCTCCCTCATCATATCACTTTCCAAGAACATAGTGTGTCTTGTTTCAACAAACTTAGTGAATTGCTTTGTACAATAGAAACGATATGCCTTAGATTTGTCAGGATAACCAATGAAGTGGCATCTAACAGTCTTGGGGTCTAACTTTCCCATAATTGAATTGAAAACTCTTGCCTCAGCAGGGCAGCCCCACACGTGCAAATAACTCAGGGTAGGTTTTCTCCCAGTCCATAATTCATACGGTATTTTGGTCACTGATTTACTGGGGACCTTATTAAGAATATGTGCAGCTATGTTTAGAGTTTCTATCCATAAACCAAGCGGCAAAGTGGAGTGACTTAACATACTTCGTACCATGTCCATAAGAGTACGATTCTGCCTTTCAGCGACTCCATTTTGCTGAGGTTTGCCCGGTGCTGAATACTGAGCAACAATACCATTTTCCTGTGGGAACTTAGCAAAAGTTCTAGGAATTTGGCCATAAGTAGTGTGTCTACCATAGTAATCACCACCACGATTAGACCTTACAACTTCGATCTTTTGACCAGCCTGATTCTCAACTTCATCTTTAAACATCTTAAACTTTTCTAATGCCTCAGATCTTTCTTTGATAGGATAGATGTATCCAATGCGGGAGAAGTCATCAGTGAATGTTACGAAGGAATCAAAACCATCCACTGATTTCACGTTAAAAGGACCACATATATCCATGCGAACAATTTCTAAGACTTTTGTACTTTGATTTGCACCTTTCTTGATGATTCTCTTAGCATATTTCCCTTTGATGCAATCAATACAATGATCCAGATCCGCATCTGAGAAATCCAAAGGATGAAGGGCTTGCTCCTTAACGAGATGCTCAATTCTCCCCCTCGAAATATGGCCCAGATGATAGTGCCATAATTTTGAAGAAGTCTCATCATCATCGCGCTTACGCTTGGTACTAACATTCACATTAGGAGAGGCATCAACTTCATTTATGGAATCACTTAAAGAAACAAGATAAAGTTTGTTTTGTCAGAAAGCAAGACAAACATTATTATTGTCAAACATAATTATACATCTTTTGTTCCCAAAGTCACAATGAAAACCATCATCATCTAAGCGTGACACAGACACAAGGTTTCGTCTCATAGAGGGTACATAGAGTACATTACGTAAATGAAGCATAAAGTGAAGGAAATATGCCCTGAGAGGCAATAATAAAGTTGTTATTATGTATTCCTTATATATGATAGATGTTTATTTTGCATGCTAGAATTATATTGATTGGAAACATCAATACATGTGTGTTTAATAAACAAAAAGGGTTCCTAGTTATGCCTCTCTTATAGACTAGCTTGTTGATTAACAAGATGATCAAGGTTTCATGATCATGGACATTGGATGTTGTTAATAACAAGGTCACATCATTTGTGAAATGATGTGATGAACATTCATCCTAAGTATAGCATTACGATCAAGTTGTTATGTTTATATTGCTATAACATCATACGAAGTAATCTTTATCCTTAGACCATGAGAGCATGTTAATTGCTAACACCGGAAGAGTATCTTGATAACATCAAACGTCACACCGTAACAGGGTGACTATAAAGATGAGTTCAGTACTACGAAGGTGTTATGTTGAGGCTCATAGATCAAGAGTGGAATTTGTCAATCCTGGTGACGGATAGATATACTCTAGGCCCTCTCGGTGATATCACATTAAGGTAGCTTGCAAGCAAGTGATGTGATCACTAGAATGTTATATCACAGGAACGAGAAAAGAGTGCATGTCGGTAACGAGATCAAACTAGGTATTTGGATACCGATGATCAAATCTCGGACATGTATTATATCATGAGACAAAGGGATTAAATTACAAGCGTTAAAGGTTCTCACGATCACAGAAGTCATCGTTGAATATGCAGGAGTCAGTATGGATCTCCAGATCCCGCTTCTGATTATTGATCTGAGAGGAGTCTCAATCATGTCTGCATTATTCGCGAACCGTAGGGTGACACACTTAAGAGTTACCGGACACCATTTTGGAGCACATATGTTTCAGACGAAAGAATTGCAAAGCGCAGGAATTGTTTCGATAGAAACCAGAAATTGTTTCGGGTGAAATTGCAGAAAGTGGTTCTGCATGTGATATTGAAATATTGCAAGGGGTTATATGTGAATGTTTGTTAATTAAAGTAAGTAATAAAATTCTGAATAAATTTAATAAAAGAGTTTTATTAAATGAGAGAGCATTAAACTTAGAGAATTTTAATGCATTTAAAGTGGGGACTTTAAAAGGGAATGTGAAGAGGCATTTTAATGTGGAGGGGTTACCACCACATGAATGGGGGAGGTGAGGGGTCACCCCCCCATGCGCCGACCATGGGGAAGGGGGTACCCCCTTCTCCTATAAAAGGCCACCCTCTCCCTCCTTCTTCCTCACACCTCCTTGTGAAGGATCTCTCTCCCCCTCTAGAATTATTTCCCCATGGTCTCGGATTAGCGAGATACATGTTTCCAGTGGCATTTCGTCTGAAAGGAGTTGCTGCTTCCGCTAGATCGCTGGAGCGAGGAGGTGGAGGTTGTCCGGTGGCTTGAACGTGTGTGCGAGTACAGATGCGCTGCTGAGTTGCGGCGCTCGGACTTCCTCACGATTTTGAGATCGACAAGTGTACGACTATATCAACCACGAGTTCCTACTCGTTAACAAAACTCGTTGTCTTCGAGGGTAAGTTCTCGATGGATGTATGTCCACCTGTTGCTTTGTACCTAGTAGATAGATCTTGGCGTGTAGTTCTTATCGTAGGAAAAAAATTGTTTTCTATGCTGCGGACCCAACATAAAGACGATATGGAGCATAAGTGAGAACTCTCCAATAGCCTCAGCCTCAGCCTCAATACCATTACCAACTCTAATAGTTCTTTCCCCTCTTCTTAGGGTCCTCTTCATATCGAATCCCTGTAAGAAGTTTGCAACATGAATTGTTGCACCTGAGTCAACCCGCCATGTATTGGTGGCATAATTAACATAAAGGGATTCATCAACAAAGGTTATAACATTAGTACCTTTCTTATTGAGCCATTTCATGAACCCAATACAATCCCACTGAACATGTACGCTTTTTCCACAAAAGCGGCATCCATTAGGATCTTGACCATCAGCATTAGGGTGTGCATCTGCATTAGGAGCTCTGTTAGGATTCTTTTGCTGAAAGAACTTAGAAGATTGCCCTTTATCTTTAAACTGAGTAGGATTAGGCTTCATAAACTTTTGATTTTTCTTCTTCTAAGAGTGCTTGAACTGGTTGACATGATCAACTCGTCCAGCTTTAAGCCTGTCCTCTTCTTATACACATCTAGCCATCATTTCATCCATGCCCCATTTAGAATCCATCGTATTGTAATTGATGGTTAACAGAGAGAACTCCATGGTCAAGGATGACATAATAAAATGGATAAGAAAACCTTCAGAGATTTCCATTTACATTGTCTTAAGTTTAGTGTCCATGTTGATTTTCCTCATGATATGCTCTCTCAAACTCCCGGTTGGATCATACCTTTCATCAATAAGCCTTCTAATGAGACTTGTTGCATAAATTTTGGATGATCCCTTAAACTGGTCCTCAATCTTTCCAAGATAACCCTTGGCAGTCTGAGAGTCTGGAACTGCTCCACTCATACTCTGAGTGATGGAGCCCCTAATAATCATGAGACACTTACGATTTGAATCCTCCCACTTAGTTTTCTCATCAACATAAACCCTTTTCCGGGCATCATAATTCTCATCACCTTCAGTAGGTGTAGTAGGAGGATCTTTAAGGAGAGCATAATCAATATTCAGCAAAGCTAAAGTGATATCAAGCTTTTCCTTTCATGTACCAAAATTGCTATCAGTCAAATGTTCTATGCCATTAATTATTCCGGCAATTTGAGAGGCATTAGATGCTGCAAAAGAAAACAAAAGCTTTGAGTAAGCATAACCATTTTGTAATCCTTTTATCAATCTAGTCTACATCAGCTTTGGGCAGAAATAGACATGATCAATAATATTTTCTGATCAAAACATCTACCAATTAGCTTTCGCCAGAATAATAGATATAAGTCACACTTAATTAAATCCTCTTCTCACACATAGAATTCTTTTCATCAGTCTGGAACACACCAGCTTTGGCTAGAAGTGAACCAGACCAATAAAAATTTCATGGTCAAATGTTCATCAATCATCTTTGGCCAGAATGTTAAACATAAGCCATGCTTAATTTGAGGATTTCCAAACTTTATTTTGCAGCAAAACATTATTACCACAATTATTTGAATAACAACACAAAAGAAAATAAACTAGGCATAATAAAACACATAAAAAAGAAACCACTTATTATAATAAAACACATCAAACTTACTTAAGTGAGATAAATAATTCCATGACAAAAGAAAAATTTGTCACATAATTGTGTTTCATAATTGACATAATAAAAATATGCCAAAAGTTAGCCCCAAAAACCATTTATATAAACCCTAACTCTTATAAACATTAATACTTAAATTCTTTTTTATTCATATCTGGGCCCAAAAAGAATTTTGGCCCACAAACCCTAAAACCCCCTTACCAATAGAAAAGAAAAAACTTCCAGACTGGGCCCAAAAAGGCCTAGCCCATCTCCCCTTAGCAGTCCAGCCCAACCTGTTAAGTAGCTGAGGCTACGGGCCGTTGTATGTAATCCAACGGTGGAGGTGGCGCCTGGTCAGCACGAGGCCAATGCGTGGCAGTCGTCTCCTAGCCCTAGCCCCCATTTCCCCCTCTCCTCTGTCTCCCCACTACGGCGACGAGCGACGAGCGGGGCGCATGGCAATGTGGCGGCAACGCCAACCACATGGATGGAAAAAAGGGCGACGGCGTCTACTAGGCCCCCTCACCGGAACTGTGTGTGGCTTTGGCAAGCGCGCAGCTCCGTCGAGTGGCTCTGGACGATGCCCTTTGCCAGGTGGCCGTGCCCACGTGGGCATCCCCACGATGGCGACGGCGCAACACCAGACCCGGCACGGTGAAGAGCTTCCAACAGCAACAAGCGTGCAAGGAGGCTCGGCCACCATCCGGTGCAGCAGACGGCGAGACCGCTCAGGACGAGCCCGAGCAGGCCTACCCTTCTCAGGTGGTGACCCCGACGCCGCCGTGACCAACGACGCCGGCAGGGTCCTCATGTAAGTGCCCGCTGCTCCTTAATCTTAAGAAATTAGGGTTCGTCAATTTAGGAATTAGGGTTAGGGTTCTTGAGTAATTGGGGGATTTAGGGTTAGGGTTCTTAGATTTCATGAACTAGGGTTAGGGTTCCTCAGGAAATTGGGGATTTAGGGTTAGGGTTTGCACTAGAAACTTAAATCCCCACATCAGACTAACATAATTAAAACCCTTAAGCCACTGATTCATCCCTTAGGGATTAAACTTAGTAAAATTAGGGCTAAAACAATAACTTTATCCAGTTCTGAAGCAAGAACTTGATCTTGAACATAACTCCAGCAACAAAAACATGATCAAAGCAGGAAGATAGGCTTGCAGGGACATAAATCAATGCATAAGAGGGCTCAATCTTAAAGCTAGTTGCACTGATACCATTGTTAGGATCCATAGGATCAACTAGCTCAAGATTATAGTCACACAAGAAAGATTAGATGGTGTGTACCTTGATCTAGAGGTCCTGCCATGGCCTCCTCTTGTCCTTCCTGACCTAGAACTAATTTAATGATCAGAGTGGTTCTTTCTAGTGCTTTAGGTGCTGGCTTGATCAGATAGTAGTGGAGAGAGAGAGAGCAGCCGGATGAGGTGTTTCTCTCAGCTCTAACCCTAGGTCCTCTATTTATAGCACTTGCACTAGGGGAACAACACCTCTAAATGGATGGTCAGGATGCCCCTGATCAGGGCATACAATGGTTGTAAATAAAAGCCCCTTGATGACCTTAAAAGGCCTTAGATTAATCACAGCAACCTGTAGATCACTTATATCCAACAAGATGATCTCTTTGTCTTAAGCCCCTTACATGCCTGATTGGGTCACCGGCAACGCCGTTGAGGAGAACTCTTGATGTAGCGGTGGTAAGGAGTGCCAAAATTCATTATCTAAATTTGGTAGGGAACCCCAAATGTTGCAACATGTCCATCAAGTATTCCCATCTAACCTAATCGAAAGCCTTTTCGATATCAAGCTTGAAGAGTAGCGTTGGAGATTTTGCTTTATGTAGCTTCCTTGCAAGGTTTCTTACATACAAGAAGTTATCATGGATACTTCTTTTCTTGATGAACGCACTTTGGGCATTGGAGACAAGATTGTTCATGTGAGGAGCAAGGCGGGACGCCATCATCTTTGATGCATCGATTAAGCTAATGGGTCTAAAGTCAAAGACGTCTTCGGCGCCATATTTCTTGGGAACGAGAGCAATGGTTGCGAAGTTTAGGCAATGGAGGTTACTTGAGTGGAGGCTTGAGAATTGCTTGACTACCGCTATGATGTCATATTTATGGTGCTCCAACAAGATTTGAAGAAGACTCCCGTGAAGCCAGCCGGTCCCGGTGCTTTGTCACTAGCGGTACTATCCACCGCGGCATTTACCTCGTTCTCCGTAAACGGCACATCAATACCGGAGAGGTCACATTGGGGGTGGGGATGATATTCCAATTGAAGTTCTTTGTTCTCGTAGACCCTTTCTTGATGATCTTTTGTAAGTGGTCATGGATGATCTTTTTTTTTTGGACTATGCTCCGTGAGCCATCCATTATTAAGCTTTAAGCGGTGAATGTGATTTTTCCTCCTCCTAGCATTCATGCGAAGATGAAAATATCCAGTGTTGGCATCTCCCTCTTTCAATCTCTAAACGCTCCTATACAGTCCATGGACAAATGGTTTGTTTAGTCTAGCTGTCAAGAGAAAAATTCAAACCTTGAATAATTGGTCATGCATGTGATGTATGACCAGCCGCCCATCCACGTGACCAATCCCATTTCTGACCAATCATTCACATATAGAAGCTTGAAGTTTCCCGGAACCTGCCCATCTTTGGACCCATCTTAAGCTGTCTCTGTCGAATATTTCAAAGAACGTCGTAAGATTGAAGAATTCAATCATCGAACAGTAGGAGTATCTTGAAGGATATGGTTGTCCTCACTAGCCAAAGTCATTGTCTTCACTTGTATCAAAGCAAGGCCTTTTTATGAGCGGCTAGTTGGACCTTGCTCTCCCTGAGTGAAAAATCTTCGTTCTTCTCTTGGACACTCTCAGCTCCAAGAACCTGAACCAAAGAAAGATAGGAGATGGCTCTAGTTGGTCAGGCTGCCATGGTCGCGCAGTTTGCAGGAGTGGACGCCTACGGGCTCATCAAGATGATCGCCGAGGCCGCGCAGACGGTCCGGAGGAACAGAGCCACCTGCCTGCAGCTCGCGCGGCGCGCCAAGATGATCGGCGATCTGCTGCACCAGCTCCACTCGGCGCAGCTGATGCAGCAGCCGGAGACGAGGAACCCGATGGAGCAGCTAGAGGAGACGCTCCGGCGCGCGCTATTGCTCGTCAGGTCCTGCCGGGGCCGCGGGTACCTGTACCGGTGCTTCATGGGGGCGCGGCACGCCGACGAGCTCCGCGAGGTGCAGGGTGAGATCACCTTCTACCTCCAGCTTTTCCCTCTCGTCAGCTACGTCGACACAACACTCACCTGGGTGAGGCTCCTGAACAAAGCTGCTCCTGAGCCTTCATGCAGAGAGGTACAGCTTGTTCAAAGCCAATTATAAATTGTTTCTGATAATTCTGCCAGAAACTAAACTCAGTTCTGAACCTTTATGTTTTGTTCTTTCTTCAGGCACCTGTGGTAAGACCATGTTTTGTGCCATTTCTGTCCCTCTGGCCGGATGAGTGGTGCTTGGTAGTTATTCAGGAAGTATACTTTGGCACCGTATACACGTGGTTTACGACTTTCTCTTCTTGCGAAGTTGTAATATATACTAATCTGTCTCCGAAATTTTGGCATGTATCTGCAGGAATTTAAATTGTTTTGCAACTGACTATTTTTTTCTTTTCCTATCACTTCATACAAAGGGCTCACAATTATTTAGTTAGCACACACTGCTTGAAAGTGCTAGCTAGTATCACTATTTGGCTTCCCATGTAGCACGTTAGTGCTTTTGTCTCCGGAGATTTCACCCGATCCAAACCACAGTTGTAAGTTCACCTTTCGTGTGATTGCGGAATAGGTATGTTAGCATTTACTTTTCCTTACAGAGATCATAGTTGAGAACTGACTATGAGAATCTTGGATACTACTGTCTGTTTCCACTCAAGTTTTTGGGTGTTTATTTTGCATCCGAAAGCTTACATTTTGATCCATCAGGATCACAAAGTTCCAGGTTCGGAGGCGCAGTTTCTGGTGCCATTGGATCACAAAGTTCCGTGCTCGAATGCGCAGTTGCTCGTCCCTTCACATGAGGAAGCCCTTCAGGTTCCAAAGGTAGCCTGTGTACTGCATCACACATGACTTCGCTTGAAGACCCTCTCTCATCTACATAAACAAAGGTAGCCTTACAACACCCAATTTGGGGGGAAATTATCATAGCTAAAAATAGCAATAATAGGTCTTGCCATTCTACATCTCATCTTGACTTGTAATGTTTCACCCGCTTCATCATCAGCTTCTCAAGAATATAAGGCGAGCTCTGAAGCAGCAATAAGTCAAGTCTATTGCCACTGTTCAAATGATCTAGGCTTCAGAGCTGAAAGAGTATTAGATAAATGAATCATGGGAACGCTGAACTTTGGTTCCAGCAAAACTTTGCCTCCTTAGCGAAGTTCTTTTGACCCCAAAGAAACCATTTTGTAATGGTCGCGGCTATAGTATTTACAGAAAATGCAGAGATAATTTTAGTGTGCTTCTCACAGATTGTTTGATGTAATTGTTTTCCTTGTAATTGCGCATGGCCATTGTTGTACCATGAAGTTTCAGTATTGCAAACCATGGCATGCATGTATAGTTTCTGAATTCTGAAGAAAAAGAGCAGTATGTTAACTTCAGTAGGTTCTGGTGATGCATGGTTTCAGATTGTTTTGTCCCGTGGCCGAAATAAAAGAGAGAGAAAATGAACATGTGTGTAGTGTTAGAGTATATATTTGTATATTGTAGTTTCCTCATATCTTAGGAGGCTTTCTGTATATTTGCACATGTACATGTACTATATATTCTGGCCTTTGACCCTCTGGTAATACAAGCATCTATTACCCTAACATGATATCAGAGCCGTAAGGCCTTTTTTTCCCCTACGCAGCCGCCGCCGCTCCCCTCGCAGCCGCCGCCACCGCTCGCCCCGGCACCCTGCCGCCGCGCCCGGTCGCCGCCGCCGCCTCCGTTCCCGGCTACCCGTACCCGCCCGCCGCCGCTGTCTCTTCCCGGCCGCCGCCGCTGCCCCCGTCTCCGCCCGGCCGCTCTCCGTCCCCGGCCGCCGCTCCGTCCCCGGCCGCCCTCCGTCCCCGGCCGACCCCCGTCCCCGGCGGATCCGACGCCGCCGCTCGCCCTAGCTCTCTGGTGCCGTGTCTGGCCTTTGTCTGATCTAGATCTGTTCTGAAAAAAAAGAGTTATGTCTTCCTCGTCAGGCTATGTTGCGATTCCTCGCTGTCCGGTGATTTTTAATGGCGCGAATTATCCTGATTTCGCTGCCTTCATGCGCGTCCACATGCGCGGTCTTCGCCTTTGGGGTGTGCTTTCCGGTGAGGTCTCCTGTCCACCGCGCCTCGTTGCGCCTACGGCGCCTATTGCACTGACGCCCGTTGCCCTTGCCCCCGATGCCACTCAGGCGGTCAAGGATGCAGCCCAGAGTGCTGATGATACTGCTCGGGATGATTATGATCGCAAGGTCCAGGAGCATTCTACTGCTGTTGCGACCTACCGGCTGGATCTGGCTGACTACACTCAGTGGATAGATGAGGATGCTCGTGCTGCTGCTGTTCTCACTTACAGTGTTCTGCCTCAGTATGCTGCTGAGTTCATGGGTCTTCCCACTGCTGCTACTCAGTGGGCTTTTCTTCGTCAGCGCTATCAGCCGTCTGGAGATGCTCTTTATCTGTCTATGGTTCGTCAGGAGCATGATCTTAAGCAGGGTGATTCCACTATTGATGAGTTCTATACTCAGAGTGCTGCTATTTGGCATCAGCTTGACTCTCTTCGTACAGCTGTGTGTAACACCTGTCCCTGCTGTCTGATTGTGCGCGCGGATCTGGAGTTTCAGCGCGTCTTTGAGTTCTTGTCGCGGCTCCGCAAGAAGTTTGAGCCGCGTCGTGCCCAGCTGCTTGCCCGTGGTCGTGTTCCGCTCTCTGAGATACTGGCTGAGCTTCGTACTGAGGAGACTCATCTTCGTGCTGCTGGTCTTCTTGAGGTTCCATCTGTTCTTGCTGCTCGTGGTCCCCCCGTGCCGCCGGCTTCATCGTGGTCTCTAGCACCGCCGCTACTTTCTGCTCAGGGTCAGAGTCAGCCTCAGCAGCCTCGTGGTTCTCGTCCTCCCTGCGCCCACTATGGCAAGCCTGGCCATGATATCTCTGGCTGCTGGACGAGGGATCCCCGCTTACATCAGAAGTACATTGCTCGTCGGCAGTCTGGTTCTTCAGGATCTTCTGCCGTTGCTTCTGGATCTCCTGCTGGTGCACTGTCTGATCAGGATATTATCCGTGGTCTTCGTAGTCTGCTAGCTGCTACAGGCTCTTCCTCGTCGGGTACTGCTAGTTCTGTGCCTAGCTCTTCTGGCACCGCGCGACCATCACCTTCTACACAGTCAGGTACGTCATCCCCGTGGTATCTGGATTCTGAAGCTTCTTTTCATATGACTTCTGCGTCTTCTATTCTTTCTGCTCTTCGCTCTCTTATTTCTCCTGTCCGTGTTATTACGGCTGATGGTACCTCTCTTCCTGTTTCCAGTCGAGGCACCCTCTATACTTCCTCTTTCTCTGTTCCTGATGTTTCTCATGTTCCCAGTCTTAAGATGAACCTTTTCTCTGCTAGTCAGCTTACTGATTCTGGTTGTCGGGTCATTCTTGACGCTGATTCTTGTGCTGTTCAGGACCGTCGTACACAGGCTCTGGTTGGAGCTGGCCCTCGTAGCATTGAGTCTCCAAGGCTATGGGAGTTAGACTGGCTTCGCGTTCCTTCCGCTGACACTTCTTCTGCCAGTTCTCCTGCTGTTGCTGCTTCTGTCACCGGCTCGTTTCAGCAGTGGCATCATCGGCTGGGTCATCTTTGTGCCTCCCGTTTATCGTCATTAGTTCGTCGTGGTCTTCTTGGGCCTGTCTCAGGAGATGTGTCTTTACATTCGTGTCAGGGTGATAGGTTAGGAAAACAGATTCAGCTTCCCTATCCTACTAGTGTGTGATACAACCTTTTGATTTAGTTCATTCAGATGTTTGGGGTCCAGCTCCCTTTGCTTAAAAAGGGGGCCATCGATACTATAGTTTGTTCATTGATGATTTTTCACGGTACACCTGGTTGTTTTTTATGCGCTCTCGCAGTGAGGTGCTTGCTATTTATCAGCGCTTTGTGGCCATGATTCGTACTCAGTATTCCACCCCTACTCGTGTGTTTCGTGCTGATTCTGCAAGAAAGTATATCTCCCAGCACCTGCGTGGCATCCTTGCTGAGCAGGGCACCCTTGCTCAGTTCTTGTGTCCCGGCGCCCATGCTCAAAATGGTGTCGCCGAGCGTAAGCATCGTCATATTGTTAAGATTACCCGTGCTATGATGATTGCTTCCTCTCTTCCGCCGCATTTCTGGGCTGAGGCTGTCGCTACGTCGACTTACCTCATTAACATCCAGCCTTCAGCTGCTCTTCAGGGTGGCATTCCTCTCGAGCGTCTCTCTGGTACCTGTCCAGACTACTCGACTTTTCGTTTATTTGGTTGCGTTTGCTATGTCCTTCTCCCTCCTCGCGAACGCACCAAACTGACCGCTCAGTCTGTTGAGTGTGTCTTTCTCGGCTACAGTGATGAGCATAAGGGCTATCGCTGTTGGGACCCTGTTGGTCGTCGGATGCACATCTCTCATGATGTCACGTTCGATGAGACGCGTCCTTTCTATCCTCGCCCCACCTCTGGTACTTACCCAACGGATGATCTCTCCTTTCTTATTTTTCCTGATACACCTTCCGTTGTCCCTTCTCCTCCACCTCCTCCTCCTGATGCGCCTCCTTTGTCTTCGGCGCCATCCTCTCCTCCGTCTAGTTCCCCTAGTTCTCCTCGTTCTCTGGCTTCGGACCCTTCCTCTGTTGTTCCTTCTTCCTCCTCTTCTGATGAGTCATCTTCCGCGGATGAGCTTCCTTCTTTACGCCTGTTCGTCAGCGTCGTGCTCCAGACCGTTACTCCCCTAGTCAGTATGGTCTCTCTGTCGTCTCCGAGCCGACTTCTTATCGGGATGCCGCGTGTCATCCTGAATGACAGCTTACCATGGCTGAGGAGATCGCTGCGCTTGAGCGCACTGGCACCTGGGATCTTGTTTCTCCCCCTTCCGGTGTTCGTCCTATCACGTGTAAGTGGGTCTATAAAATTAAGACCCGCTCTGATGGATCTCTTGAGCGCTATAAAGTGCGTCTTGTGGCTCGTGGTTTTCAGCAGGAACACGGCCGTGACTATGATGAGACTTTTGCCCTGGTAGCCCATATGACCACTGTGCGTACTCTTCTTGCTGTTGCTTCTGTTCGACGCTGGTCTGTGTCCCAGCTTGATGTTCAGAATGCTTTTTTTAATGGCGAGTTGAGTGAGGAGGTTTATATGCAGCCTCCTCCTGGGTATTCTGTTCCCGATGGGATGGTTTGTCGTCTTCGACGTTCCATTTATGGCCTGAAACAGGCCCCTCGTGCCTGGTTTGAGCGCTTTGCATCTGTGGTGACTCCTGCGGGTTTCTCTTCTAGCTCTCATGATCCAGCGCTTTTTGTTCACACTTCTCCTCGTGGACGCACTCTTCTCCTTCTCTATGTTGACGATATCATCATTACTGGTGATGATCCTGAGTATATTGCCTTTGTCAAGGCTCGTTGTGATCAGTTTCTTATGACTGATCTTGGTCCTCTTCGCTACTTTCTTGGGATTGAGGTTTCCTCCACTTCTGATGGCTTTTCTATCTCTCAGGAAAAGTATATTCAGGATCTTCTTGCTCGGGCTGCTCTTGCGGATGAGCGCACCGTTGAGACTCCTATGGAGCTTAATGTTAAGCTTCGTCCTACTAATGGTGATCCTCTTCCCGATCCCACTCGTTATCGCCATCTTGTTGGGAGTCTTGTTTATCTTGCTGTTATTCGTCCTGATATCTCTTATCCTCTGGCTCAGCTCCTACCACTGTTCACTACAGTCATCTCCTCCATGTCCTTCGTTATCTTCGTGGCACGATTACTCGTCGCCTTTTCTTCCCTCGTTCCAGCTCTCTCCAGCTCCAGTGCTACTCGGATGCTACGTGGGCGAATGATCCTACGGATCGTCGTTCACTTTCTGCTTACTGTGTGTTTCTTGGTAGTTCGCTTGTTGCTTGGAAGACGAAGAAACAGGTAGCGGTTTCCCGTTCGAGTGTTGAGGCTGAGCTGCGGGCTATGGCTTCGGTGACTGCTGAGGTGACCTGGTTACGGTGGTTGCTTGCAGATTTTGGGGTCTCTGTTACGACACCCACTTCACTTTTGTCAGACAGTACAGGTGCTATCAGTATTGCACGTGATCCGGTCAAGCATGAGCTGACCAAGCATATTGGTGTTGATGCTTTTCATACACGTGCTCAGGTGCAGGATCAGGTTGTTGCGCTTCATTATGTGCCTTCAGACTTGCAGTTGGCAGATTTCTTTACCAAGGCACAAACTCGCGCACAGCATGATTTCTTACTCTCCAAACTCAGTGTTGTGGATCCACCATGAGTTTGGGGGGAGGGGTGTTAGAGTATATATTTGTATATTGTAGTTTCCCCATATGTTAGGGGGTTTTATGTATATTTGCACCTGTACATGTACTATATATTCTGGCCTTTGGCCCTCTGGTAATACAAGCATCTATTACCCTAACATGTAGTACCTACTCAACTCACCAATTCTTCTGTGAAGGGACCAGCAACTGCGCATTCGAGAAAATGAAGGCATGCATGTGCATCAATGTAAAAATTGACATATTAAAGCGTGGCAGAATTGTATCCTTCCAACCAATTATTGCAAATACTG
The DNA here is from genome assembly GCA_910589775.1 of Avena eriantha. Taxonomy (NCBI): domain Eukaryota; kingdom Viridiplantae; phylum Streptophyta; class Magnoliopsida; order Poales; family Poaceae; genus Avena; species Avena eriantha. The sequence goes on from OU342743.1 coordinate 298,975,301, forward strand.
ATATACACGTTGTGCAGTTTTTCCAGCTTTTTTTCACATATATCTCCACAAAAGTTATTTCTAGTGCATTTTCTTATAGAGGAATCAGAGAAATAATATGCTTCTCGTAAAAAGAACATGCAAAATTAAATGCAGACACGGCACAATATTTACATGGAAATAACAAACTAGGTAGGGTGGTATCCTTCAGGAGCATCCATACTGATATGATTTTATTGTCATCAGTCGGAGGGTACCTGTATACAAATCTTCCCTTCGTGTGCGATCTGTGCAAAATCTATCGGGATGACGTCCAACAAATTCTACAAAAATTGACAAGATGCATCCAGCTGCCACGGAAAGTCTTGTTTCAAATTCGATTCACGGCAGAGTTTATAGCTGGATCTCGATGCGTAGATCGGGTTTGAAACTGAAGTTTCCTGACAGGTAGGCTCAACTTATGTCTTGTAAAAACAAATCTGATTCGAGACTTTTTAAATGTTCATCTGGCGAGTTGCATGGATTGCTGCTAAAGGGTAGATATATATTATGAGTTGTCACCATGATGTCTTCACTTTTTGGTCGATCAGCTAGAGCACCTTATTACTAAGTGGCGGCAGAGTGGTGATTCATCTTGCACACTAGATGCTGCAAAGCATCGAAACAACTTCCGACATGGTGGGCCGATCTTCGACAGGATGGCGAACGCACATCAGCGCTATCTTAACACATTGCATAATCTGAACCCTGTCATTCTTCTTGGCCCCTAATAATGGATCCATAAGCTTGTGCAACTTCTTTCGATGCCTGCGTGCCTGAAATAAATTTGCATACCGTTCATCACCTTGATCTATGATTTATTGAAAGCCAAAGTTTCGCAGGAAAGGAGAAATGAGGAGGATGCCGCTAGTGCTACCAGGATACCAGCTATTGTAAGTTTGAGAAGAGAAACGAGACTCATACACAAATACCTTTTTCAGTAGTGATCAACAATAAAACATTAAACATTGTGCAATTGTAGAATAAATTGGATTCTTCTAAGAAGAGGAAAATTTCCTGAAGCAAGAAATTTAAGAAACTATGGAGCTGCACACTGTTCTGCACCAGTGCGGTGCCACATATGAAAAGGGATCAGTGTCTAGCAATTAAAAGTATGCATAAAGTCAATCCTGCGATCAAATACTTCACTGGGTACTTATTTTAAAATACTTACATAATCAGGAAGAGGTCCTAGATATGCGCTCTGTATATAAAACCGAGACAACTTGCCAGCTATAATTTCAAGAAGTACAATGCCGAAGCTATATACATCTGTCTTCTCCGATATGATTCCAGTAGCAACATATTCAGGATCTGCATAGCCACTAGCAGATGAAAATGGAATCATTATGACTATGCACATGAAAACCCCTTCAAACAGATAATGAGAGGGTTGCCACTGCTAACTGGAATGTTGAATCAGATGATGACTTACTATGTGCCACAAACAAGTACTTGTGCAGTCACATTGGGGGCTAATTTTCTCGCCAGACCAAAATCAGAAATTTTAGTGTTCATTTCATGGTCCAACAGGATATTACTTGCTTTTATATCCTTGTGGACAATGCACATCTGAGAATGCACATGCAGATAAAGGAGACCATCCGCTATCCCTTTTATCATTTTAAGACGTTTAGACCAATTAAGAAACTTTCGTTTTGATTCATCTACAAAAACAGCAATGTAATGTTAGACATAAGTACTTGCTGAAAATGACCAGAAAAAATAATTAAAGTAAAAAACTTGCCAGCAATGATACATGCCAAGCTTTTATTTGTCATATATTCATAGACAAGTATCTTTTCTTCTTGCTGAACACAATATCCAAGTAGCTTGATAATGTTTTTATGTCGAAGATTTTGAATGAGTTCAATCTCAGCTCTGAACTCTGCTGGACCTTGAGGTGAAGATATCTCATGTCTTTTGACGGCAATATCAAGACCATTAGGAAGTTTGCCCTGAAAACATCAGATGACAACATTAAAAACATAAATCTAAACATGTATTGAGGGGACTAAAATAATGTTTCTGGTGCTCAGTGACATCCACTAATGGTTTTCCTTGCTGGTCATGGTGGCTCAGGAGAGCAAATGCCCACTATCAGTGGTGTTACCGTTACGTGCAAGCATTTGGAAATTTCAGTTTGGGACGAGACTATCTACTGAACATTGTTCTCTTCCTTCTTAAGAAAAACAAACTTCTCTGTAATCTCAAACAACAAATTGACAATTGATATACATTTAGAATAGCATACCATCTTGAATCCGCCCTTAATTGAAAACGAAACTTAATTTAAGTTCTTGGTTCTAATCAGATAGGGGAGTTGAAGATCAAACCCAATTTTTGTTCACAAGCAGTATTAAAATTACTGCATACAAGTTTCTCCCGCTGAAATTCAGTCAAGCTTCAACTATCAGTTGTGGAGGAACATACAAAGACCCCACACAATGTCTACAAAACCTACCACCAGTTAAGGAGTCGAATGGCGCATTGGTTGGTTGCACTTGTCTGTTGCAATCGACCGGTACAATGCCTTCAATAAACTGACCCAGTTCAGTATATGAATTTGAATGACCCACGGGTATTTTAGTCTGGCTCTGCTGTTGGATACCACATTAAACTATTTAAAAAAGGTTCATATATTGTTATGAGCTAATAATTTTTAAAATACCCTGTGGTCAAGGTTGAAGCATTGCTATTTAGGCAAGAAGTACTATGGAAGTTAGATATGATGGTCAAATTCACATTCTAGTCAATATCGGGAGTAGAAGCCAAGTTTTTATCCCTTAGGCCATGTACAATGCAAGGTGCTTATAGGGGTGCTTAGCAAAATAAACCAAGCAGTTTCTTTAGCATCAGTGCTTATTTGTATAAGAGAGGTGCCTATTTAGACATCTGTCTAGTATAAATAAGCATCGGTGCTTTGTTTAAAACCGGTTTATTTCTTTAAGCACCTCTCTAAGCATCTTGCATTGTAGATGCCCTTAGGTGGGAAACTGAACTTCCATACCTCAAGTGTTTAAGACTTTTAGTATCACAGGCTCTTAAGTTGTTAAAGATTTTGTCTCATGCTACTGTTTGTCTCAAGAAAGGTTACCTTGTAAGTATATCCAAATCCACCATGTCCAACCATATTTCTCCATGATAAATTGTCAGTAGCAGTCATTATCTGAGGAAAACTAAAATGTGATAACCCCGCTTCTTTTTCAACACCAAAGAGATTTGCCAGTTCTTCCATATTCTTAACTTGACCTGGTTCAAAGGGAAAACATCACCTTGTCATCGAGTTTCGGAGTGCATACTTGGAGTAAACACTATGCATACCATTTCCACAGGATAGCTTGGTAGCTAGCATCCACAATTCCAAATAGTCAGGATTATACAGGGTAAATTATGACTGAAGTAGAGCAATAACCAAAGTTTCCCTATCTTGTCCAAAAATAAATGTGCAACTCCAATGGATTTAAAGTGAAATACTCCATCAAGGAATCCTAGTCATATTCAAGTTTCCTTAAATGAAACTAACAAAGTGACAAAGCATTGTAGGAAGCTAATCCATTTACGATACTAAGCTAATTTTCCTTTAAAGATCTCTTTCATGAAGTAAATCATAACTTCGTCAAAGTTCTTTCGCCCACACAAGTTTTCATCAGCCCAAAGGATCCTGCAATTCTGCTGACATAGTATTTACAATAAAAATATATTTAAAGAAGGATCTTCATGTGATTTATGGCACTTAGTTAGAAAAAGGGTTTGATGTTGTGTGCTGTTGTGTTAGAAGTTTGAAGAAATTGTCGATTAAGTGCATGAACATACTTGTGGCTTGATCCTCCTCAAATTTTGAAGGAAGATGAGTTTCTGGATCTTCTGATTCAGTTGCGTGGAGGGTCTCCCTTCTGAGCCTGATGTAGTACCGAATAGATCAAAAAAAAAAATTGCAGAAATAAATCAAGATATGACCATTAAAAATGTAAGAAAATTTTCATTTGTGTTTGTGAGTAGGGTAGACTAGGCGATGATCGATTTTATCTTTTGAATTAGTACATACTCCCTCTGTTTCAGAATATAAGACGTTTTAACTTTGTGAAAAAAATGTATCTAGACCACTTTTAACGTGTAGGTTCACTCCAAATCTAGATGAACCTATACACTAAAAGGGGTCTAGATACACCTTTTTCACAAAGCTAAAACATCTTATATTTTGGAACGGAGGGAGTAACTGTCTAGCAACATGGTGACTGTAATGTAGTTAAGTTTGGATGATCTATTCATCTGCACTACATTCATCACAAAGTTCCAGGCTCGAATGTAGTTTATGCAAAGATAGCAGATTAATTAGACACAGGCAGATCAGAATTCACATCTTGGTTATAATTTGAAGGCTTGTGCTGTTTAACACGTTTTATTCTATGGTGTGATAAGATGTGCGTGCATCATTCAATCTATACCTAGAATGAAATAGCTAGAAAATGAAGCAGGTTCGGGGAATTCACAAACGTGACATGAATCTTACATATAAAGATAATAACATTCATAGAATATACCTATCTTCATGTTCTGGAGGATGTACACCATGTAACTCATCCATAGTCTCCTTGGAGATTCAAAAAAGAATGGAATAAGAACATACGTCTGCTCTCGATTAAATTATGGAAATGATTAGCAAATATTACGGCACCAAACTGCAGTCAATGTTTAAAAAGCTTCAATTCTAATATTAAGCATGGTAGGTGGAAGAAAATGTGAGAGCATACATAATGACCAACATGAACTACATTGGTCTAAGTAATCTCTGCCAACAAAAAAGCACAAGAAGCTAGTAATAACAAGTAGCACTATTGCAAAGCAATGAAACAACCTAATCTCAAAGACTAAAATTACGTATTTGGAAAGCAGCAGGTCCAAACTTGTTGCTCTGACCAGGCATCACTGATTGCGTTCCTCCATGACCGTATGGTAGGTAAAAATGGAAGAAGACTTCCGCACATGTTTCCATGGGCAAATGTACATCAGACTGTTATTTACATTTAAGTTCCTTTCAACAATTTCTTTTACCATTTCTCTAAGACTTGAGCAGCTGCATGGTCTTGAACTCGAGTTGTTTAAGATTATAATCGGTCTGAGAGTGTCTGTATTAGGCTAGTCTTTCATGATTTGCACAATTAACTGAAACTGGAAAATACAGTTTTTCTATTTACCGATCAAGGTAACTGAGAGATATAAAATGGATGAAGTTTATAACCAAATATGTAACTGGAAATCTCATGCACATGTAGTTGTACCATGCATTTAACTCTAGAAATGAGAATATCAGATGTTGTACCTGTGTGGCAAAAGGGCGAGATCTGCTCAGAAGTTGCTCCCAGGTACGGCTGGTGTCGACGAAGCTGACAAGGGGGAAGAGCTGGAGGTAGAAGGTGATATCGTTCTGCACCTCACGTAGCTGGTCAGCCTGCTTGCCCCCCATGAAGCAGCTGTGTAGGTAGCTGCTATCCTGACAGGATGTGATGAGCATGTATGTATGCCGGAGTGTCTCCTCCAGCTGCACCACCGGGTTCCTCGTCTCGTGGTGCTGCATCAGCTGCGTGCTTTCGAGCCGCTGCAGAAGGTCCCCGATCATCTTCACGCGCCGCGCTAGCAGCTGGCAGGTCTCCCGGTTCCTTTTAACAGTCTGCACAGCCTCCACAATCATGTTGATGAGCCCATACGCATCCACCCTGGCGAGCTGCGCCATGCTCGCCGCCTGACCCACGCCACCCCATAGCGCCATCTTCTCAGTTAGTTTGAGGCCAGTGACCAGGTCTACCTTAGAGAGCAAAGAAGAACAGGTAAAGAAGCACCCACTGCACCACACAGCTGGTATATACCATAGGACGTACACAACCGGTGAGTCGCAATCCCAGAGGTCCCTACATGACCATTGACCAAGACCTTCTGTTCTCAATTCTTCATGTGTTTGAACATGGACTTGGGGAGTTATACAAGAAAGGTGCTGTGATAGGATCACCACATCCAAATTGTTGACTCGGGGAGTGGACTATTCTAGGGTCAAAATAGGAGCTGAACCGCAACTAAATTAGCCTGGCGAGGGTGTAAGCCGGCAGCGGACACTTCAACGCTTACCGGGCCACCTACCATGCAGAAATGCAAGTCCTTCTTCATCCCTGGATACTCACGCAGTACCTGAAGTTTCAGCCAGCACATCGGAAAGGGTTCCGGCACAATCCGAATGAAGGACGCATCACCTTCTGTGGCATTTCCACAAACACCTGTCCTGCGCAAGAGAGGCGGAGACCGCTCCACCTGTGCAAACCCCTGGGCTGTCGCCTGGAGCACTCACGCGGTCACTCTTTTTTTCTCTCTCACTCTCGGTCACTCTCACTCTGTACGACAGGAACCGCTCTCTGTCGACGAGCAATCGGCTGTACATCTCGTCTAGTATCTAAAGATCTTAAACATCTAAACTTCTCTTTTTTGTGGGATTTTTGGTTCCCATGAGATTTTTTTGTGTGCCGACATGTGTCCCCTTGCTCTTCCGTGTGCATTCTTGTGTATCCATAGTGATTAACTTTGTTGGCCTTGCAATGCATCTTCCCTCCCTTGGTATATTCTTGGGTGACTCTAGCACCATTCCTTTAATGATGTTAAGAGGTTTATTTTGTTTTTTTCTTGATGTCATCGTGTTATTTTGGTTCTTCTTAATGTCATCATGTTATTTTGGTTTTCTCATCATGTTATTTTATTTTGGTGCATATTATTATAAGTGATCATCATGTTATTTTGTTTGTGGTCATCATGTTATTTTGTTTCCATGCAATATTATAAGCGGTATTTTGTTTTGATGCTCCTTCATCATGTTATTTTGTCCATCTCATCATGTTATTTTGATTTGGTCATCATGTTATTTTGTTTCCATAAATATTATAAGCGTTATTTTGTTTCTCATGTTATTTTGTCCATCTCATCATGTTATTTTGTTTCTATTCTATCCTTTATCATGTTATTTTATGTCCATTCATCATGTTCTTTTGTTTCCATGCAATATTATAGAATTTTTTTTGTTTCAATGCTGGTCATCATGTTTTTGTTCCTATGTGGCATTAGCATCATGCTATTTTGTTCTTATTGTCACGCTCTTTCGTTTTTACCTTATATATCATCATATTTTTTTATATGCATCGTATCGTGCTCTTTTGTTTTTTAGGCATCTCACAATCCCACCGACCATGTCTTCTTGAATCTTCATCTTCCTATATATATAGTCTTCTTCTCTTCCTCATTTCACTTCGTCGTATGGCCCTCTCATCTTCACATGCTTCCCGTGGTGTTTGGTTTGTTTGTGTAGAGACGGCGAGGCCGGGGATTGCAAGGAGGCAGCGGAGCACGGGGCTGCGCCAAAAGACAAGGCTTCTGTTTGGAGTTTTTCAGTTGTTTGATAACTTGTTATTCTTGCTCTATATGTGCCATTTCCTGCGCTCTTTGGTTTTCATTCTTCATCTCCGGCTGATCAGGACGCAATCAATTTCGACCTTCTTTGGCATAGGCATGGAGTCGATGTTGGTGCCGCCAGCCGCGACGTCAACGGCCCTCCCGCCGGAGCCACATGGCGCAGCCGTAATGCCCAATAGCGAGCTTGGCGACCTCTTCCTGGTACACAACCTATCCTTATCTCCTTCTCCCGAATTAACTACGACGTCAGTTTCTTGCGAAGATTTTCTCGATCGTGTTAATACCATCGCTTACTCTCGGCTTTCCCGCAGAATTTAGGGGACATGAGCAGCGCCTACGACCATCAACGACCAGTAGCCCGTCACAATCAACTCTAGCTGCGTCTTGTAGCACGAGAAGAGAAGCTAGAGCAGCGCTGCTACCATCAAGGACCAGCAGTCAGTCACAATCAACTCTAGCTGCGTCCTGTAGCATGAGAAGAGAAGCTAGAGCAGCGCTGCTATAGCCACCAACAACTCCTTCCTCCTCTGTAAGAATCGATTCAATTCTTTGAATTTAGTTCAACTTTTTCTTGGTCTGGGCTGTTTTGTTTAGGTTTCTGTCCTCCCTCAGGTCAGTCACCAAGAATTTTGGTGTATATATATATAAAACATAGATGAAATAATGGTTCTAAATTTGAAAAAAATATATCAAACATGGTGACATGTCGTTTGAAGTAATGGTTCTAAATTTGAAAAAATATGTCAAACATGGTGACATGTAGTTTGAAGTAATGGTTTTAAATTTGAAAAAAATATGTCAAACATGGTGACATGTAGTTTCTATTGTACAATACTAATACCAATTCTCTCTGACTTCTTTCCTTCTTGGCACTTTTTAGAACTTTAGCGAACCTACAAAACTTGTCCCAATATAGCTGCAAGCTAGCTATTAAGAAAAGATCACAAGTTGAAATTTTATTGTTATTTAGCAAAAGAGCCTGTGCGAGGGCTAAACTAAATTAGACATGTTGGGTTTGAAGTATATTCCAATAATTTTTTTAGAAGTATGTTGGTTTTCCCCTAAATTTTAATTCTCTTACATATCCCACTACACAACAATCCAGACAAATAAAATAAAAACTCGTCACCTACTTTCTAATTTTCTCTGTATACATCATGTGCATCCAAAAGTATGAAATCATCTTGTAGAGCATCACTTGTTAAATTACATGGTAAACCACTAAATTAATTAAATCTTGTTAAATTGCTAGGATCACATAGAAATACCGGTTTAGTTTCAACAGATGAAAGCACTCTGTCAGTTCAATTTCACTTAGGAATGTCTGCGCAGACATTGCATTTTTTTCCACCATTTCTATAGAACTAATATTTTCAACATTATTCACAGAGTGAAGCATGTACAGAAGTGGACAACGCATTTGTTCTGCTGTTCATTGCATCCAGAGTAGACTGCTAGTAGATAAAAAAGCAATCATATGTGCACCGACCAAACGACAACATATTAATTAGCCCTCGCGGATCATAGAAGATAATTAAGATAGGGGGTAGCACCTTGCAGATTCAGTCTGATCAAGATGACGAGGAGCAGCAGGGAGAAGAGCAGTATCCGCTCCACCCACCGCGTGACCTGATGTATGTCGTGCCTATGGTAGGAGGGCAGAAAGCTGGCCGAGGCTGTCGACGCGGTGGGCGCGGAGGGGTGCGCCACCCGTCGCGGCTTCCTCGTCCCCGATGACCCCCTCCTCACCGCCCCTCTCGGACGACGACGACCCCACGATCCGGATGGACACCTCGCTAGGGGATCCCATGGCGCCCGCTTGGAGGGGCCCGGGCTCGGCGCGGAGGATGCTGGAGTACTCGAGCAGCGCAAAGAGCGGCATTGTTCATAAGAAGTATACATGGCGGAGGACCAGGAGACGCTGGAGGGTGGAGGCGGCTGGATTGGGGGCGCATGGAGGTTGCGTCGGTGGGGGAATCAGCCGCAGAGAGGTCGCTGGGCTGCGCTGGCGAGTGGCAGGGTTTGGGAGGTCCGCGATGTCGGGCAGTTGCAGGGTGGGTGGCCATGGCCGGCGGTATGGCTGCGCCCGAGAGGGGGGCTGCGCTCGGGGATGGAGAGAGAGAGTCTGACCCAGGTGGCTTTTTTTAGTATCCTCCACTTGGCGGTGGAAAGTGATCGTGCAATGAACCTAGCTAATCAAAACCACTTGGCGGTGCACCGAAAGTAAACCAGCTCAAAACCACTTGTGCACCGAAAGTAAATACAATATATATTCCTATATATTTTGGAGTACTGCTAGAACACGAAGAGCATCTAGCTAGCAATCATCGGGAGGCCGCCGACGACGCTTTCTCGTGGGCTTTAAAGTCACGGAATGTTGCTATTTATTTTTTATTTAACCGTGTAGATTGATGGTACATGAATTAATAAATAAGTTTATAATTGTGCATGTAGACTTCATACACCATCCATATTATCTTCAGATTGGATGTTTTACCTTGTTACTTCACTCATCTTGATATTTATATGGCTCAAACTTTTTGTGTGGATTTCCTTAGCTAATTTATAGAGTCCAAAGAAAGAAGAAAAGTTCTACTTGTAGAACATTCAAATCGAAAAGCTGTCAGGAAGAATGTTCATTCTGCTAGGATCATAACAAATAATATATAGCAGACTATTATCTACATATGATATCTAAAAATTGAAGATGCGTGTCATCTTTATGCAGGATAAGTATTGCAAGATTGATACAAGTAAAGTGACAGGTAAACAAGAGACAACCGAAACTCAGAAACCATCTGACATGGTCAATTCAAACGTGCCTCCTATGCCCAGAATTTCCCTCGCATCAACCACTCAAAAACCTATCGACCCAATCCCATCAGCTTATGTAGCGATTTTTAACATCTACTTATAACTCATTTGGCACCTATTCAAGGGATTGGCTGATATCCTTTTGATGATAACATAGGGAAATAAAGTGTACTATTAAGTACTGATGATATGTGAACAATAACTTCTACTGTAGGACTTTTTTTCGCTCTCTAGGAGCACCTCTACCCCAAACATGGCCCCAACAGCCTTTAGGGTTGCGGCCAAAAATGTCCGCACCGGCAGCTCCCAACCGCGGCAACTTGGACGACCGAAGAAATTGTCCGGCACTCTCTTGTCGGCCCTGAGCCCTTGACACACACAGGGTAGGAAGGGGGCGCCAGCAACTCACGCCACGTTGGATCAGCCGCGTCGGGGAGTCCACACCTCCACCATCCCTCGCACCGCTCTCTCTTTCCCACCCCACGAATCGTTGTCACCTCCACCCGATGCCCCGCTCGCCATATCCGCATGTAATCGACATCCTATTGCACTATGCAGGGCCATGTAGCCCTCATCTAGAATGCATCGCTCTCTCGCTGTCGTTTCGACTCAATCAATAGTGTGACCTGGCACACCTGCTAGGAATAACTGACGATCAACCGCCGCTTCCCCTAAGGGACAATTCGCCCTCGACCGTGCCCCGGTATTTGTGCGCCTATCTAGAGGGCTTTCTTGAGGGCTAGAGGCGCACCGCTCATCCCTAAACTGCGTTGAGCTCGCCACCCATAGAAGGTGTTCAACTAATTGGCTAGGTAGATTTTCTTTCAAACTACTCTGCCGACGAAATATTGCATGTTCGGCAGTTTGAATCCTTTGTTGATTCATACATAGATTATGGTAGTTTGAATGTTTGTTGATTCATACGTAGATTATGGATAGTGACTACGGAATGATGATGATATACAAGTGATGCAAGAGGAGACCGATGCGCAACCGATGAAATGGAGCGCATCATGATCATCGGTGGATTTCCTCACCAATGTGTGCGTCTACGAGCTCCTTTGTGAGGTGGTTCCATGGCGGGGGAAATGATGAACATGCACTGACAGAGGATGTCAGTGCTCTGATACTGGAGACCAACTATTTTCAGAGATGGCTCAGCACATGGGCCTCTCGTCTTTCGGTGATGCTTTAGGATGAACAAGGATTTGTGTGCATGACGTGTGAGAGTTTGATCCATATTTTATTTGAACAAGGAGGAATGCACCGTATTGGTTGGTTTCACCACTTGTCAGAATGCACAACGTGCCTTGAGATGTCTTCTGGACGGAGCTCTTCCAGACACACAAGACTACGCATGCCAAGTCCACAACATTCGAGTGTGTATATGTTTTGCCGTGTTATTTTGGGATACTTTGGATCAATATATTTGCTAGCACCAAATGAACAAGGAACAACTCTGCTATTGACACAGAACTTAGCTATGGAATTGCGTGGGATGCTTGAGACCATCGAATGCATGTATTGGGATGGAACAATTGGCCATTTTCTTGGCAAGGGATGTACAAAGACCATACCGGAGAATACAATGTGGTACTTGAGGATGTGGCAGATTATGACTTGTGGATTTGGCACACTTTTGATGGGTATGGCTGGATCTCACAATGATATCAACGTGCTGCGGCGATCTCTAGTGTTTTGCAGACTTGCTAAAGGCCATTCCTCGATAGTGAAGTATGTGGTCAATGACAAGGATACATCGAAGGCTAATACCTAGCCGATTTTACTTATCCTAGGCGGGCCACCTTCGTGAAGACAATCCCCAACCCTTATACTGATACAAGAGATTGATTTTTGAAGTGCCAAGAGGCTTTTAGGAAGGATGTTGAGCGAGAATTTTGTGGTCTCCAAACTCATTTTGCTAATATCATGTATCCTTCTCTTACCTAGTCAACGTCACAGATGTGGGAGGTGATGAATGATTGCGTGATTATGCACAATATGATCATCGAAATTGAGCGCGATCTCTAGTGGTTGATGATCAGCCATTTGAGGGCATGGACCATCTTACCGATGTCGATCACGAGGTGATGGCTGAGTTTGATGATTTCCTCGCCATGCATCAAGAAATCCGCAACGAACAAGTGCACGCATAGCTGCGAGAAGATCTCGTGGAGCATTTGTGGGTGCTCAAAGGAAATTCCTCCGCCCCTGGCTTGATCTATTTGAACTTTAAGTTATTTAAATTATTATATGAAGTATTTTATTTTAATGTTTGCATTTTTTAATAAACTTGGGTTTTATTAAAATTTATGTGTTTGAAACATGTGCTATATTGGTTGAAACATGTGAACTAGCCAAAAAATAATTTAGAGGCTTGATTGTGGGAAACGCTGATGTGGGCACTCCTCCCCAAAGCGCTGGCAGTTTATATGGGCTTTCCAAAGCACCATCAGTGCTGTTGCCAGCCACCCTTTTGAGGGCGCTAGTGGAGATGCTCTAATGATCCCTTAAGATCCCATCCCTTCCTATTTTCTTATGTTTTCACATGAAAAAGGTATTGAACGGTAGCGGTTCAATTTTGTCGGGCTCTGATGATGGCCGGCCTTCCAGGAACTCGGGGCAGTTTCCAGTGAATTTTAGTACTTTCTTCGGTTCGAAAAAAATTAATTAACTAGGATTTATTTAGATTGATGTGTATCTATGTACTAAAACACATCTAAATATATGTGTATAGATTTAAGTCGGTTAATTTTAGCAAGCTCCGTCGAACTCCGGTGGACGACGAACTCTGGCGGTTCATGGAAGTTGGTGTCAGCTGAGGATTTGGGGAGCGAGCGAGGTAGCTTCCGTACTCCCTCTTCATCTTAGCCATGTAGGGGTTTGGAATACTCTACATTATAGTATCCACGAATCTATAAACATCTCTGCAAAGCTGATAACATTAGTGAGATCCTGACCTCCGCATTGGTTGATGCACACATCTGTTTATTAAAATCTCAACATCCAACGTTTATTACAAAATCAAAAATCGCTTAAAGTTAACACATACATCAATCAGCAAAAAATGTAAAGCATGCGACCACTAAGCATCTTGTAGTCGGCTAATATGCATACTCGCTACAGGTACTTTGAGATAAACCGAGAAGATTCATATTGATGTCGTCAACAACATGATTGAGCAATCTTGGTGTGCAACACCCATTTGCAAAAAATAAATAAACAATGTGTCACGTATCTTCCCTCCACTGATACCCAAAAGGCCAAAACAGTTACTCCCTCCGATCCAAATTAATATTCTCACATTTACCTAGATTCGAATGTATCTAGTCATATTTTAGTGCTAGATACATCCGAATCTAGGCAAATCTGATAACATTAATTTGTATCAGAGTGACGAGGGGTTAACTTGCCAATGCCCATTGTTGATAGACTTGGGTTACAGGAAGTGAAAAGCACTGGAGGCATCGATCGACTAGCAAACAAGCACATCAGGAACACATGGTTTATCCAGGTTCAGATCCTCGAAAGGGACTCTACTCCTGCTTGTCTGCTCTTTGATTATCGAGGAGTCGAAAGTTACTAGGGATGCACAGATGTAATCTGGCGGTGTGTAAACTAGGATTGCAAATATCCTTCTCGCTGCTCCCTCCTATCCTTTATATAGGAAGGTCAGGTATCAGGATAACAGGCCGAGTCGGAAGTTTCTATCTATTATGTGTCGTATCTTTCAAGGAGTCACTTTTCTCCGGGCCTGGGCCACCCAAATCCTTGCTGAGCTTCAATTGTCCCACGGGTTCCTCCTAGGCCAAACCATATAGGCTAATCCTAGGCACCCGTAGGGTATACCCATGTCAGTATCCCCCGAGTGTCCATTCGAATCACAGATTCAGATGAAGACTATGAATTCTTTTGAGTGCTCATCCAAACATTTTATCAGGTGCTTTGTTATGTCATAGGGATAGCTAATATGCGTACCTGATTCATTCGACGGATCGGGATCAGTTAACTGCCTTAGGACAAAACAACACTATCTACTCAAACTCGAGTCCCTAGACTTGAATAGGGAAAGTTGCCGGAGTAATTCGACTCATGCGTGGAGGCCTTACAGAGTCGAATTATAGTGTTTAATGTGTGCATTCGACGCGTCTGTCGAGGCTTTTTCATCGTGCATGTAGGCACGGCATACTTCTGGTAGAGCGCAACGGGTGCGTTGTCAGGCCATTGGATTGCATCCACATGTCTTATCTTCACGTTGTAAACGTGGCATCCGAAGTTTTATCATCACGGAGGTGTTTCGGGTGACCCAGGAGATGTTGTCTTGTTGTTAGGCAATTTCATGTTTGGTTGGAGGCAAAGTTGTTGAATGCTTCGAATGCTTATGGCGCGGACGTGGTCAACGCTTTTTTTCCATAAATAATTTATTTTGCCTTTTCATAGGCGCGCGACCAGCGCTCCCTATGGGAGTATCCCCTGAGTGCCTATTCAAGTTGTAGTCTCAAGTGGGGACTTTGAACTTTTGCGACTGTTGTCGTTGGCCGTAGTTTCTCGATTGAGCTTCTAGCGCTCCCTATGGGAGTAGCCCCCGAGTCCGTAATCAAATCGCATATTCGAAAAAAGGGATCGAGGTGCAATGATCCTGGATTTGTGTGTGGATGGCGTGTTCACTAGACCTGGAAGATCCTCCGGTGCGCGACCAACGCTCCTTCTCCTCGAGCTGCTGATGGTGCTAGTGCTAATGACGTCATTGATGACGAGTGGATGAGCTCAGCCGCAGACATGAGCGGTGCTGATGGGACGTGATGGTCGTGGGCCCTAATGTCTGATCGGGATTTGACTAGTCACGTGTAATTTTGGAGTTTTAACTCCGCCTCCTCGATTTTCGCGCTGAGTGGGGATCGTGCAGCGACGGTTCAGTGCACACCCCGCAACACGTCTTCGCTGATGTGTGCCACGCGTTGGAGTAGAGAAATACTGGCCGTCGGATGACCTCTCACTGTTGCTTAAGTAGCAGATTAAGGCAGTAATTTTCACACTTTGCTTCTTCATCCTCCTCGTGCTGCTACCATTGTCGCTCTCCTCCTCTCTACTATTTTACACCACTCACTGTGTTGGACGTACTTAGAGTGTTTCCCAGTTACTTTCTCCGGTATCTCTGTTGAAGAAGAATGGGGAAGAAGAAGGGCGCTGCTGCTGCGGGATCTGGCGTTACCGCCACCGCTGCTAAGAAGAAATCCGTCGCCGCCACTGGGTCCAGCACTGCTATCGCAACCGCAAAGAAGAAGAGCATCAGGTCCCGTGAGACCAACGGGTCCTGGCGGCATTCCACTTTGAAGCCACACGAGCTTCATCCTCACTGCATGGCCGGTGTTATTCTATTCAACGAAGATGACTGCCGGATTCCTGGGCCGGAGGTAATTCTCGATCCTCTCGACGAGTTTCGCGTGATGTTTGTTGCTTTCCTTCTTTAGGATCTCTCGCTTCCCCTCCACAATTTTGTCCGTGGATTACTCTGTTTTTATGGGATTCAGCTGCATCAGCTGACTCCCAATTCTATTCTGCACATCGCGTGCTTCATCACTCTTTGCGAGTGCTGGCTCGGGATCGAGCCACATTCATGTGTCTTCAATAAATTGTTCAATTTGAAGAGATAGTCGGGGTCGAGTTCCGTAGTTTATGATCTTGGTGGGTGCGGTATATTTGTGGACCCCCATGTCCAGTACTTCAGCCTCGGCATGGTCGAATCCGCCCAAGGGTGGAGGGACAAGTGGTTCTATATTTGGGACCAGAAGGGCAATAGGGAAAAGGTTTGGCCTTTCTCCCTTTGACCCGAAGGCAGAGCTGAATAATAAGAGGTCTTGGAATAACGTCATGATGCTAGGAGAGGCAAAGGACATACGTAGAAGTCTTGTACCATCGGGTTCTAGACCTTCAACTTGTTCGAGGCAAAGAGGTCACTGGCGTGGACCTCATTCGAACGTGGCTGAAGCGTCGTGTGCATCCACTACAGGCTAGGGCTTATCCAATGTTTCTCTGCTCAAGCATGATGTATCCGACTTGCGTCTGCACGGAGGACATGTCTTTAGTGGAGCTTGAGAAGAAGATCAGGTCGTTGACCAAGATCACTTTGAAGGAAGTTCTCCCTGCAAAATTGAGCACCCTTCCTTTCTGTGCTACCTTTGCGCATCTAGAGGTAATCTTTCATTGAATGTTCCTTTTTGTTCGTAGTAAGATACGAATGAGGAACTGATGGTATTGTCCCCACTATTGCAGGGGTGGAAGGTTGAAGGCTCCATGCCTCCTCAGCCAGTAGGCATAACCCTCCCGAGGCCACATAGGTGGATGAGTCGGATTCGACTGTGCCCGTTGCTAAGGCACATGAAGCCCCCGAGTCTAGCGGTATTGGGTCTTGCAAGTGGAACCGGAGTGAGGAGTCCGATGCCTCAACTCCTAGGATGCCGACGGAGTTTGCTCCTAAGGAGTGTGCCGTGGATCCAATTCCTGCCGTACCCGTCCACAACATGCGTCCTCCTCCACTAAAGAAGTAGAAGCAGGATGAACCGTTTGACCTTGACAGATTTGACGGGTGAGTCTCTACTCTTTGCTAGCAACGTTTTTCAGGTTGTTCTTCCCATTGTTTTCCTTGCGCTTGTTTTATTTTGCTTGTACTAAAGTGTCACGACATCATGTTCGTCTGACACCATCCACGAGCTAGAATACGAAGGATTCATGGACTCAAGGGGAAAAGTTGCGGAGCAACCCGCGCCTTCCCCAAAGACAGTGACCAACTCTGGTGTGAGCTCCACGAGGTCCCCTGAGTCGGGGGAACACTGGGTACTTACCCAGATGAACACAAAAGAACCTTCGAAGTCTTTGGGAGGTCATGTAAGTATATGCTTAGTCATTCGAGGAAGCCCCTGAGTACTTTTGTTGCTCATCTGACTCGTATTTTATTGCAGCCCTTTCGTTAAAACATGATTCATCTTGGCAAAGACTATGTGCGGTTGGATGCTAACAATCAACATATGTAAAGTAATGTCCTTTTTTCTTCGAGTGTTTGGCGTAGGAGTTTGATTGATGTTATGACTAAAGTGTCCTTTTGTTGCTAGAGGAGAACAATGAAAATATTCATTGGCTAAGCTCTCTTGAGAAGAGTCTCAGCGTGGCTGAGGCAAAAAGGAAGGATGCGGTTGATTCCCTCGAGCGCTTCAAAGAGGAGTCACGATGGCGGGAGGAAGAATGGGCAACAACTATGGCAGAAAGGGAGCACGGGTTCGTGGAACAAGTCCTAGCCGCTTCCACGCTATTTCTGGTTTGTATCTAGGTTCGATTTGAGTTTTGAATTTGTTGTTGTCTTTATCTTCTTCTCCTTGACCATGAATGGCAATGATTACGTAGATGCAGCTGGTGTTGACTTCAATCATCACGTGCTGACCCGTGAGGATCTCCTGGCCGGTGTCGTGGCTGTAGTCGAAGACCGTGGCACTTCCGCCACAAACACACTCCAAAAGTCCAAGGTTGTGTTTCTTCATCTCCGGGAGGAGTGATACATCCAATTTGCATCACTATTCTATATCATAATTCACTGTTATTCATTGAGATATTTCATATTAAGAGATGATATTTATGTTATTTCATCTGTTTTTGCATGGTTGATGACTTTTGGAGCATGGACCACTGCAGTCAGGACTCTGATGGAAAAGGTGCTATTTGGAGGCAAAATTCACGAAGATCAGAAAATCCAGGAAAATATACGGAAAATCCTATTTTTCTAGAAGACGAAGACTGCCAGAAGTGGAGTGGAGATGGGCCACAGGGGGCCCACACCACCCCCTGGCGCGGGCCACCCTGGGCCGCGCCACCTGGTGGTGTGGCCACCCTGTCCCTCCTCCAGCTCTCCCCTCTAGCGTATATTATCCTCCCAAAACCCTAATACGCGGGGGACGACCACAGAAAGATTATGCCACCTCTGCGGGGTGGAAAACACCGAGAGAGAAAGATCTCTCTGGTAGACAGATTTCTATCGGGGGAATTCCTTCCAGGAGAGGGGAGATCGTCACCGTCAACACCACCATCAAGCTGGACTTCATCGGGATCATCATCATCATCATCACCACCATCATCACCATGAGCACCCTCATCACCATCTCCATATTGCTTTAAAATTCAGTTGAATCTTGCATAGTTCTTAGGGGAAACTTTCCCGGTGTTGATTACTCTTTGTAGTTGATGCTATTGAGTGAACCATTGAATTATTGTTTATGTTCAGATTGTTATACATCATTATTTCATCTCTGATCATGATCCATATGATGTCTTGTGAGTAGTTTGTTTTGTTCTTGAGGACATGGGAGAAGTCATGTTGTTAGTAGTGGAGTTGGGTTGAGAGAGATTCAATAGTTTGTTAATTAAGTTGTGGTGTACTTCTTCTAGTGGTGTCATGTGAACGTCGACTACGTGACACTTCACCTATATGGGCCTAGGGGAATGCATTGTGTATTTGGCTACTAATCGTAGGGGTTGCCGGAGTGACAGAAACCTGAACCCCCGTTAGGAAACCATTGCACAAGGGACGTAAGGGTCTTAGAATTTAAAGTTGTGGTTAGGTTTCTACCTTAATTACTTTCTTGTACTTACGGATGTTTGCAAGGGGTATAATCACAAGTATGTATTAGTCCTAGAAAGGTCGGTACATTAGCACATGTTCACCCACACAACACTTAGCAAGCTAAAGAAGATTAATCAACTATATGAAGCGGAAGCACTTGATAGTCTTCCCATGTGTCCTCAAGAATGTTTGGTCATCTTAAGTAATACAACCGGCTTGTCCTTTGCTGAATAAAGGATTGGGACACTTGCTGCATTTATTCCTATTGTCTTTTATTTACTCGCACTTTATTTACTTGCCTTATCAAAAACCCCTAAAAATCCGTTTGCTAAGTATTTGCAGAGAATTCTTGATCCATACCACTAGCCAGCACCTTCTGCTCCTCGTTGGGTTCGACACTCTTACTTATCAAAAATACTGCGATACACCCCTATACTTGTGGGTCATCAAGACTATTTTCTGGCGCCGTTTCCGGGGAGTGAAGCGTTATTGGAGAGTGGAACTGGTAAAGGAAACTTCTACTGTGACTATTGTTTACTGCTATTAGTTGCTTTATTTTCAATATGGATAATTTGCTGAGTTTCTTATTTGGTAGTGCGACTACCACTGCTAAGGTAGTAGATGAACCACCACCTGCTGAGAATGATGATTTTAAAATACCTACAAGAATTATTGATCGTGTCATGGATAACTACTATGTTGGGGATGGAACTGTCCATCCCGGTGATCATTTGCTCTTTATACACGAATTATGCGAGTTGTTCAAGTGTGCAGGTATTACCACAAATCAAGTTAAGAAGAAGTTATTCTCATTATCACTGAAAGGAAGAGCCGAGGAATGCTATAAGCTGCTGAAGAATGGTCAAGCTCTTGAATGGGATTAAATAGTGCCTCTCTTTTATTCAAAATTTTATCCTCCTTGTGAGATTCATAAAGATCATAATCAAATATACAACTTTTGGCCTCTTGATGGAGAGAGTACAGCTCAAGCTTGGGGGAGATTGAAGTTACTAATGCTCAAATGTCCCATTCATGAGCTCCCCAACAATATTATTATCAATAACTTTTATGCAAGGCTTTCTCCATGATAAGGATTTATTGGATGCTTCTTGTGCTAGATCATTCACTCGCATGGAAGAAGAAGCTAAATGAGAGCTTCTAGACCGTATTCAAGACAATGCTGAAGCTTGGGAGAATTACAAAGGTAGAAAGTCATGTATAAATTATGATTATGAATGCATTGAATCTTTTATGGGAACTGATGACTTTCAAAATATTAATAATACTTATGGTCTTGATTTACAAGTTACTACAAACTGCTTTAAGACTTTTGCTTCTTATATTGAAATCCCCAAAAGGGGATGGAGCAAGTACCATGCGCCTTATAAATATATTGTTGACCGTGTTCCTGTTGGAAGTACTGAGTTTTACACTATTGATCACATCTTACCTGAACTTTATATCGAGAAACCCTTCCTGGATAAGGTGAAGGACCATCCTATGATAACTAGTGTAATCACTAAAAGTGCAAAGAGAACTATAAAACCTGATGAACAAATAAACATTGAACCCGTTGTAGCAATTGTGAAAGACCTTGTCACTAAAAGCGTAGAAGATGGACACATAGTCTTTTGTGAGGATGCTTCTAATATTGTTTCACATCCTAATAGAACTAAAAAAACTAGTGTCCCTGTGCTTTCTATTAGAATTGGTGATCATTGCTGTTATGGTTTATGTGATATTGGTGCAAGTTCTAGTGCTATTCCTTATGAGATTTACAGAGAAATTATGCATGAAATCAGTCCCTGCAAATTGGAAGAGATTGATGTGGTTATTCACCTTGCTAATAGAGAGACCATCTCTCCAATTGGTATTGTACGGGATGTGGAAGTTCTTTGTGGTAAGATTAAGTATCCTGCTGATTTTCTAGTACTTGGTTCAGCTGCCAGTAAAACTTATCCTATCATTTTTGGTAGACCTTTCTTGAGTACTTGTGGAGCTATTATAAATTGCCAAAGGGAGAAAATCTTGTCTAAGTTTGATGGGGAATCTTATGAGTTTACTTTTTTGAAATTTACTAAAGAACCTTGTGAAGAGGAAACTCATAATGAGGATTTCAGAGTTGAACAACTTGCTTCTATTTCTCTTGCTCCTAACAATGCTTTGCAACAATTTATGGAAGATCATGAAAGTGAAATCTTCATGGAAGAAAGGAATGAGATTGACGAGATTCTCCGTAATCAGCCTAAGATGCTTAAGCATAACTTGCCTGTAGAAGACTTGGGTACCACATTGCCACCTAAAAAGGATCCAGTCTTCGATCTAAAACCCTTACCCAATGATCTTAAATATGCTTACATTGATGATAATAAGATATATCCTATTATTATTAGCTCTAAACTTTCAGGGAAGGAAGAAGAAAGGTTATTAGAGGTGCTGAAGAAACACCGAGGGGCTATAGGCTATACCCTGGATGATTTAAAAGGGATTTCTCCTACTATATGTCAGCATGCTATCAATATAGAACCAGATGCAAAGCCAATGGTAGAGCACCAAAGATGTTTAAATCCTAAGATGAAGGAAGTGGTAAGAAATGAGGTATTGAAACTTCTTGATGCTGGTATTATTTACCCTATTGCTGATAGTGAATGGGTTAGTCCTGTTCATTGTGTCCCTAAAAAAGGAGGTATTACTGTTGTGCCTAATGATAATGATGAGCTTATTCCCCAAAGAATAGTAATAGGCTATAGGATGTGTATTGATTTCAGAAAGGTTAATAAAGTTACTAAGAAAGAGCATTACCCACTTCCTTTTATTGATCAAATGTTAGAAAGGTTGTCTAAAAAGACTCATTTTTGTTTTCTTGATGGATACTCTAAGTTTTCTCAAATTGCTGTTAAACAACAAGATCAAGAAAAAACTACCTTTACATGCCCTTACGGAACCTATGCTTGTAGACGTATGCCTTTTGGTTTATGTAATGCTCCTGCTACTTTTCAAAGATGCATGTCTGCTATCTTTCATGGTTTTTGTGAGGAAATTGTGGAAGTGTTCATGGATGACTTCTCCGTCTATGGAACTTCTTTTGATAATTGTCGGCACAACCTTGATAAAGTTTTACAGAGGTGTGAAGAAAATAATCTTGTTCTTAATTGGGAGAAATGCCACTTCATGGTTAATGAAGGGATTGTCCTTGGGCATAAGGTTTCCGAAAGAGGCATAGAAGTGGATAGAGCTAAAGTCGAGGCAATTGAGAAAATGCCCTGCCCAAGAGACATAAAAGGTATTCATAGTATCCTTGGTCATGCTGGTTTCTATAGAAGGTTTATTAAAGATTTCTCTAAAATATCAAAACCCCTCACTAGTCTTCTTCAAAAAGATGTACCCTTTGTTTTTGATGATGATTGAAGGAAGCTTTTGAAAATCTTAAGAAGGCTCTAACTACAGCTCCTATTGTTCAACCACTTGATTGGAGCTTACCCTTTGAAATAATGTGTGATGCTAGTGATTTTGCTGTAGGTGCTGTCCTTGGGCAATGTGTTGATAAAAAGTTGAACGTTATTCATTATGCTAGTAAGACTCTTGATGCTGCTCAAAGGAATTATGCAACCATTGAAAAAGAATTCCTAGCCGTCGTTTTTGCTTGTGATAAGTTTAGACCCTATATTGTGGATTCAAAAGTCACCATTCATACTAATCATGCTGCTATTAAGTACCTTATGACGAAGAAGGATGCTAAGCCTAGGCTTATTAGATGGGTGCTGCTCTTACAAGAGTTTGATCTACATATTGTAGATAGGAAAGGTGCTGAAAATCCTATAGATGATAATTTATCTTGATTGGAAAACATCTCTTTTGATCCTATGCCTGTTAATGATAGTTTCCCAAATGAACAGTTGGCTGCAGTAGGGGTAAGCTCACGAGGGAGCCCTTGGTATGCTGATTATGCTAACTTTATTGTTTCCAAGTATTTGCCTCCAACTTTTACAGCTCAGCAAAGAAGGAAGTTCTTTTACGATTTGAAGCATTATTTTTGGGATGACCCACATTTATATAAAGAAGGAGTGGATGGTTTTATGCGAAGATGTGTTCCAGAATAAAGGAGATATTGTGGAAATGTCATGGTAGTGCCTATGGAGGCCATCATGCGGGAGATAGAAATGCGCAAAAGGTGCTACAATCAGGTTTCTACTGGCCTACCCTTTTTAAAGATGCAAGAAAATTTGTTTTATCTTGTGATGAGTGATACGTCCATTTTGCATCACTATTCTATGACTTAATTCACTATTATTCATTGATATATTTCATATTGAGAGGTGATACTTATGTTATTTCATCTATTTTTGCATGGTTGATGACTTTTGGAGCATGGACCGCTGTAGTCAAGATTCTGATGGAAAATGTGCTGTTTGGAGGCAAAATTCGCGAAGATCAGAAAATCCAGGAAAATATACGGAAAATCCTATTTTTCCAGAAGACTAAGGATGCCAGAAGATGGAGTGGAGATGGGCCATAGGGGGCCCACACCACCCCATGGCACGGGCAACCCTATGCCGCGCCAGGAGGTGGTGTGGCCACCCTGGCCCACTCCAGCCTCTCCCCTCTGGCGTATATCATCCTCCCGAAACCCTAAGACTCGGGGGGCGACCACAGAAAGATTCCGCCGCCTCTACGGGACGGAAAACACCGAGAGAGAAAGATCTCTCCGGCAGACAGATTTCTGCCACGGGAATTCCTTCCCGGAGAGGGGAGATCATCGCCATCAACACCATCATCAAGCTGGACTTCATCGGGATCATCATCATCATCATCACCATCATCATCATCATCAGCACCCTCATCACCATCTCCATATTGCTGTAACAATTGAGTTGAATCTTGCATTAGTTCATAGGGGAAACTTTCCCGGTGTTGATTACTCTTTGTAGTTGATGCTATTGAGTGAACCGTTGAATTATTGTTTATGTTCAGATTGCTATACATCATTATTCCATCTCTGATCATGATCCATATGATGTCTTGTGAGTAGTTTGTTTTGTTCTTGAGGACATGGGAGAAGTCATGTTGTTAGTAGTGGAGTTGGGTTGAGAGAGATTCAATAGTTTGTTAATTAAGTTGTGGTGTACTTCTTCTAGTGGTGTCATGTGAACGTCGACTACGTGACACTTCACCTATATGGGCCTAGGGGAATGCATTGTGTATTTGGCTACTAATCGTAGGGGTTGCCGGAGTGACAGAAACCTGAACCCCCGTTAGGAAACCATTGCACAAGGGACGTAAGGGTCTTAGAATTTAAAGTTGTGGTTAGGTTTCTACCTTAATTACTTTCTTGTACTTACGGATGTTTGCAAGGGGTATAATCACAAGTATGTATTAGTCCTAGAAAGGTCGGTACATTAGCACATGTTCACCCACACAACACTTAGCAAGCTAAAGAAGATTAATCAACTATATGAAGTGAAAGCACTTGACAGTCTTCCCATGTGTCCTCGAGAACGTTTGGTCATCTTAAGTAATACAACCGGCTTGTCCTTTGCTGCATAAAGGATTGGGCCACTTGCTGCATTTATTCCTACTGTCTTTTATTTACTCGTACTTTGTTTACTTGCTATATCAAAAACCCCTAAAAATCCGTTTGCTAAGTATTTGTAGAGAATTCCTGATACCACTAGCCAGCACCTTCTGCTCCTCGTTGGGTTCGACACTCTTACTTATCAAAAATACTGCGATACACCCCCTATACTTGTGGGTCATCAAGACTATTTTCTGGCACCGTTGCTGGGGAGTGAAGCCCTATTGGAAAGTGGAACTAGTAAAGGAAACTTCTACTATGAGTATTGTTTACTTCTATTATTTGCTTTGTTTTCGTTATGGATAATTCGCTGAGTTTCTTATTTGGTAATGCTACTACCACTACTAAGGTAGTAGATAAGCCACCACCTGCTGAGAATGATGTATTCAAAATACCTACAAGAATTATTGATCGTGTTACGGATAACTACTATGTTGGGGATGGAACTGTCCATCCCGGTGATCATTTACTCTTTATACACGAATTATGCGGGTTGTTCAAGTGTGCAGGTATTATTACAGATCAAGTTAAGAAGAAGTTATTCTCATTAGCGCTGAAAGGAAGAGCTGGCTCTGGAATGGGAGGAAATAGTGCCTCTCTTTTATTCAAAGTTTTATCCTCCTAGTGAGATTCATAAAGATCGGAATTGAATATACAACTTTTGGCCTCTTGATGGAGAGAGTACAACTCAAGCTTGCGGGAGAGCTCAAATGTCCCATTCATGAGCTCCCCAACAATATTATTATCAATAACTTTTATGCATGGCTCCCTCTACATGATAAAGATTTATTGAATGCTTCTTGTGCTGGATCATTCACTCGCATGGAACAAGAAGCTAAATGGGATCTTCTGGACCGTATTCAAGACAATGCTGAAGCTTGGGAGAATGACAAAGGTAGAAAGTCAGGTATAAATTATGATTATGAATGCATTGAATCTTTTATGGGAACTGATGACTTTCAAAATATTAGAAATGCTTATGGTCTAGACTCTCAAGCTATTGCTTCTTATTTTAAGGCTTTTTCTTCCTACATTGAAGTGCCTAAAAAGAAGTGGAATAAGTATCATGAACCTTATAAAGATGTTGCTAGGAGTGTTCCTGCAAGAAATACTGAAGTTTATACTGCTAATCATGTTTTACCTAAATCTTACATTGAGAAAATGCCTTTCCCAGTTAAGGTAAAGGAGCATTCTATGATAGCTAGTGGTTAATGAAAGTATGAATAAAGCTGTTGAACTTGATAAACAAATGGTTGATGAACCTATAATAGAAAATGTGAAAGACTTTGTTACAAAATATGAAAAAGAGGGATACCCTATCCTTTGTAAGGATACCTCTAATATTGTTTCACATAGTAGTGTTATGAGAGCTAGTATTCCCGTGTTTTCTGTTAGAATAAGTGATCTTTGCTATGATGGTCCTTGTGATAGCTATATTGTTAAGTTTATGCATGATACTGAAATCTACTATGAGAGAGGGAAAAGTGTTCTTATGTATCTCAATAATATCAAGTTTTCTCGTTTTATGCTGAAAGTTTTTATGTTGCACTTGTTTTGCCTTCTTATGCAAGAAGCCTCTGGTTTCAACAACCTGTTTGTTTACAAAATCCCCTTGCATAGGAAGTGGGTTAGACTTAAATGTGTGTGTGTTTTTTCTTCTTAATGCTCTCTTTCACTTCAATCCATATCCCTATGAGAGCTTCTTCAAAATTATCATGCCCATCTTAAATGGCTATAAAGAAAGAGCTTTATGGGAGACAACCCAATTTGTTTTTGCTTTTAGTTTGTTTTTGTTTCTTTGAGTCTTGGAAGTTATTACTTCGGTAATAACCACTCCTTATCCGTTTTATTTGGTTTTTGTGTCAAGATCAACCTCTAATGAGAGAGAAGTAATATTTGGGGAAGTTGCTGTCCCGAAACAGATTTTTGTGCTTCACCATAAAAATTCGTGAGAGATCTCTGTATGTCTGATTGAGCTGTAATGTTTTGTACTTCTGCCCCAGGTTGTTATTTAACTTTCTTTAGTTTTGCACTTTTTGATTTGAGCAACAGAAGATTTTCGAAAAAATTGATCTTTACCTGCTGGTCTGTTTTGACAGATTTTGTCACTGTTGCATTTGCTTCTTTATTCGATTTGCTTTTTGAATTCTTTTTGGGTTTTCAGAAGGAGTTGCTACAGTATATTATGTTTTCATGGTTTTCAGTTGAAGTTGGACTCAAAAGGTTTTATCACTTCACTTATACTAATGTTGCTAATGAGAACTGTGTGATGTTTTGTGTGAAAGAAATTTCCAGGAAGTGGAGATAATGGTGTAATAAGGAAGAGAAGGGTTTTATGAATCAAGTAATAAGTGTATGAAGATGAAGATATCGATGATATTCAAGAGATGACTCCGAAAGAATCTACTAGATACCAAATTCAGAGACCTGCAGAATCCGTTTCCAAAAAGGTAACACTTCTGGTAAGAAAAGTTCCGCGAAAATACTATCCAACTATATTTTTGCAGTGTTCAGTCAATAAGGAAAGCTATGAAGCAAGAGAGACAGAAACGAAGCCAGGGTGGCTCACACCACCCTGTGGCACGGGTCCACCCCTGACCGCGCCACCAGGTGGTGAGGCCACCCCAGACTCCGCCTCCGACCCGTTTTCACCCAGTACCTTCCTTTTGATATGAAACTTCGTAATATATAACCCCTCCGGATCCCCCGAGGTCCGTATATCGTGTTTTCGTCGTGTTTTTGTTTCGATCTGTTTCTATCAGGACATACTCTTTGAAAGTTTAGAAGCACAATGGTGTCCGCCAAGGATAAAGGGAAGGAGCCTATGGAGGAAGACCTCCAAGACCCCGGGAAGGAGAAGGAGATCAAGAGTGAGGGTGAAGAGGAGCAAGGCCAACATCCGCATACCGGCACTACTATTTCAAGCATTGGAGTGGTGACGAAACCTACCAAGGTTAGAAGGATGGCATGAATGCAGACTGGGGGGAAAGTTCCCCGTCACAGTTTGGCTCCAAGGTCACTTCCTCCACACACCAAGAATCCCTTCCATACCTTCATCCATAACCATGCAGGAAAAGAAGACTCCAAGAGAGAGGAACAGAAAAAGAATCACAAGAGCTGGGATCCACAAACTAAAATGATCACGAGCCGTATTGAGCACAACTCGGAGTTGATTCGTACTCTCACTTTCGAGATCCAGGACTTGGGGAAACTGATCAGAATGCTCATTGAGAGGATACCACCACCACCTAAGGAGTAATTCGTCATCAGGTTTGGCATCCCCTTGGTTTGTTCCAAGCTTGGGGGAGTGCCACGGTATCATATCACTATCTTCTATCTTTTTACCTTATTAGTAGAGTCATATCATGAATAGAGGAGTTATTATGTAGGATGGTTTGCATTATGGAAGTGTCCCCTCTCTCGTTAGATATGTATCCCTTGGTGTGAGTTGTCGTTATGGAATATTAATGAGAAGTTCTACCATCCACTCTTTTGCATAGCTTATATTAGTTTTCAATTCGTGGTTATATGATTGATCTTGTTGTTAGTATTGGTAGCACTTTGGGATCATTGAGTTAATTTAGTTGGTTTTGGCAAACCTGGCTCGGTCAGTAGCAACACTATTTTTGAGAGTTGAAAGAAAAGATAAAAGTACCTTTAAAGAAAAATAATTTCATCATCTTTCTTTCTTGATTTGCTCATAAGTCTAGTATTCTCTAGTTAAGATCTTTTGTGCTTCCAAGGAAGATTGCATGTTTTTCTTTATCACTTGTATGTTTGTTTGTTTCCTTCAACTCTTATACTTGCTACCCAGCCTTGCTAGCCAAAAACCTGTACTGGGAGGGTATTCTTCTCGTGCATCCACCTCCTTTAAACCAAAACCTTTGCCATTTGTGTCCACCATACCTACCTAGTAGCATTATTGCTATTCCAAGTAAATTCTTGTTTTATCTACCTCCCAAATTAAACTTGTTATGTGAAAATTAGTGATTAAAGCTCTCACGAACTTGATGACACACTTTACTTTCTTGCATTTAATAAACTTGAACCATTGGGTCCTTCTTTGTTGCGTATATGCTTGCGCTTTATGAGTTGAAGTTAGCCGAACCATGTATCATGGGGACCGCTTTCAACACTTCATTTGGTACTTTGTACCTAGTTGATATCATGTTCTTTTGCTTGTGGATCCCGGCGGTGTGAAATAAAAGTGGAACTTGTAAGATCATGGAGTTTATATGTGTGTTAGAGAAACGCCTAGGCCGCTAGCCTAAGCCATGCCTAATCATGGTGGAAACTTGCAGCATAACTATAGTGAGCATTCTATGAAGCATCCTCAATAAAAACCTATGCAAATAGCAAATAAAAAGATCGCTGAGATGCTCACTGTCTGCTTGCCTTGTCATTTTGATTATGGGATAGCTCCAGTGTCATGTGCAAGGGGTACCCCATTGGTGGTTCTCAATGATATGCATGTATTTACAATGACAAGAGCTTGCTCGTGACTGAAGTTGAGTAGCATGAGGATCGGTACTCATAAGTAAGGGGCATGAGATTTCAACTTATAACTTGTCAAGCATATCCTATTAGTTGTGTCACTTTATCCTTAATCACCTAAAGATGCCTATGATAGGGGCAGTGAGAGCTGAAAGCTAGTAAGTATCATAATTTTTGGGAGCTCTTTATGAGACTTGCAATCCCTACTTCCCTGTTTGAAGGGCCTTTCTTTTACTTTGTAGTTGAGTCAGTAAACCTACTCCCTTCTACCTTAGCAAGTATTTTGAGTTGTTGTGTTTCATTCATTCATATGTTGATTTATTCAATCATGTTTCTTATGTTCCTTGTTTTGCACATTGCTCTTATCTTGATGTTTACTACTTTGAAAGCTATCATTGAAAAACCAGCTATTTGTTAACTCTAGCAAATTATCAACTATTCTTCGACCAAGAGCTAAGTTTGCCATTACCAATTATGATTCACTTTATGTATCTTTATTGTGTTTGCTTTACTTATTACAAGTTGAGTTATATAATAGTGAGTTGTCTTCTATTATGATCTCTTTATTTGATGAATGTGATGCTTCTTGCCCGTATTCTTTTATCGACTCTTCACTCCATAAACCTGAGGCCATGTTTATTGAGATCAATTTCGCTTGGGGACAAGCGAAGTCTAAGCTTGGGGGGAGTTGATACATCCATTTTGCATCACTATTCTATGTCTTAATTCACTAGTATTCATTGATATATTTCATATTGAGAGGTGATACTTATGTTATTTCATCTATTTTTGCATGGTTGATGACTTTTGGAGCATGGACCGCTACAGTCAGGATTCTGATGGAAAATGTGCTGTTTGGAGGCAAAATTTGCGAAGATCAGAAAATCCAGGAAAATATACGGAAAATCCTATTTGTCCAAAATACTAAGGATGCCAGAAGATGGAGTGGAGATGGGCCACAGGGGGCCCACACCACCCCATGGCGCGGGCACCCCTAGGCCGTGCCAGAAGGTGGTATGGCCATCTTGGCACACTCCAGCCTCTCCCCTCTGGCATATATCATCCTCCCGAAACCTTAAGACTCAGGGGGGCGACCACCGAAAGATTCCGCCGCCTCTGCGGGGTGAAAAACATCGAGAGAGAAAGATCTCTCTGGCAGACAGATTTCTGCCGGGGGAATTCCTTCCCGAAGAGGGGAGATCGTTGCCATCAACACCATCATCAAGTTGGACTTCATCGGGATCATCATCATCATCATCACCACCATCATCATCAGCAGCACCCTCATCACCATCTCCATATTGCTGTAACAATTGACTTGAATCTTGCATTAGTTCATAGGGGAAACTTTTCCGGTGTTGATTACTCTTTGTATTGAGTGAACCGTTGAATTATTGTTTATGTTCAGATTGTTATACATCATTATTCCATCTCTGATCATGATCCATATGATGTCTTGTGAGTAGTTCGTTTTGTTCTTGAGGACATGGGAGAAGTCTTGTTGTTAGTAGTGGAGTTGCGTTGAGAAAGATTCAATAGATTGTTATTTAAGTTGTGGTGTACTTCTTCTAGTGGTGTCATGTGAATATCGACTACATGACACTTCACCTATATGGACCTAGGGGAATGCATTGTGTATTTGGCTACTAATCTTAGGGGTTGCCGGAGTGACAGAAACCTGAACCTCCGTTAGGAAACCATTGCACAAGGGACATAAGGGTCTTAGAGTTTAAAGCTGTGGTTAGGTTTCTACCTTAATTACTTTCTTGTACTTACGGATGTTTGCAAGGGGTATAATCACAAGTATGTATTAGTCTTGGATGGGGTGGTACATTAGCACAGGTTCACCCACACAACACTTAGCAAGCTAAAGAAGATTAATCAACTATATGAAGCGAAAGCACTTGACAGTCTTCCCATGTGTCCTCGAGAACGTTTGGTCATCTTAAGTAATACAACCGGCTTGTCCTTTTCTACATAAAGGATTGGGCCACTTGCTGCATTTATTCCTACTGTCTTTTATTTACTCGTACTTTTTTTACTTGCTATATCAAAAACCCCTAAAAATCTATTTGCTAAGTATTTGCAGAGAATTCCTGATCCATACCACTAGCCAGCACCTTCTGCTCCTCGTTGGGTTCGACACTCTTACTTATCAAAAATACTGCGATACACCCCCTATACTTGTGGGTGATCAATGAGTGTCAGTGTGTTGGTAATATTTCTATACGCAATGAAATGCCTATGAATTACTCTCTAGTTATTGAACCCTTTGATTGTTGGGGATTTGACTTTATGGGTCCTTTTCCTCCCTCGAAAGGTTATACTCATATTCTTGTTGCTGTTGATTATGTTACTAAGTGGGTAGAAGCCATACCTACGAAGAGTGCTGACGGGGAGACCTCTCTAAAAATGCTTAAGGATGTTATCTTTCCTGGGTTTGGAGTACCTAGGTATCTCATGACTTATAGAGTTTCTCATTTTATTCATGGTGGTTTTAGAAAGACCCTTGCTAAATATGATGTTAATCATAGAATTGCTTCAGCTTATCACCCTCAAACTAGTGGGCAAGTAGAGTTATCAAATAGGGAAATTAAATCCATATTGCAAAAGACTATTAATAGATCTAGAAAAAACTGGGCTAAAAAGTTGAATGATGCTTTATGGGCTTATAGGACTGCCTACAAAAACCCTATGGGGATGTCTCCTTATAAATTGGTTTATGGGAAAGCTTGTCACCTACCTTTAGAATTAGAACACAAAGTCTACTGGGCAGTTAAAGAACTCAATAGAGATTGTAAGCTTGCTGGTGAAAAAATATTATTTGACTTAAGCTCTTTAGATGAATGGAGGAGTGAAGTCTATGAGAATGCTAGGCTCTTTAAGGAAAAAAGTTAAAAGATGGCATGACAAGCGAATACTTAAGAGAGAATTTCATGTTGGTGAGAAAGTTCTATTGTATAGGTCTCGCCTCAGATTTTTTGCAGGAAAACTACTGTCAAAATGGAAAGGACCTTTCATTATTGAAGAAGTGTACCGCTCAGGAGCAATAAAGATTTCTTCTTTAAAAGATAACACTATGCAAGTTGTGAATGGGCAGCGACTTAATCACTATCTTGCTGGAGATTCTTACAAAGAAGATGTTGATGCCTTTCAAGTTATAACTCCGGAAAAATTTATCAAAAACCAAATTCAGAGACCTGCAGACTCCATTTTTGAATAGGTAACAGTTCTGGTAAAAAAAGTTCCACGAAAGATCTATCAAATTATATTTTTGCAGTTTTTAGTCAATAAGGAAAGCTACGAAGCGAAAGAGGGACGGAAACGGAGCCAGGGTGGCTCACACCACCCTGTGGCGTGTGCCCACCCCTGGCCGCGCCACTAGGTGGTGTGGCCACCTCGGCCTCCGTCTCCTACCCTTTTTCTTCCAGTACCTTCCTTTTGGTGTGAAACTTTGTAATATATAATCCCCCGGATCCCTTGAGGTTCGTATATCGTGTTTTCGTCATGTTTTTGTTTCGATCTGTTTTTGACAGGTAGAGTCCCAGATTTGGAGCCACAATGTCTTCCTCTGGATCAGCCAAAGAAGATTCCTTGGAGGATATCATCAACCCATACATGAGAGAGTTGTTGCTTGAAGACGGGTAGGTCCGGATAAAAGAGGTTCAAGGCCCTAATGGTGAAGGAAGTCTGGAGGACAGGATGGAAGCACTGGAGCAAGAAGTCTTTAGGTACAAGAAGATAGGGGAACACGAAGTGGATATCATCCATAAGATTTGTTCCGAACTCATCGCCGAGCACCAAGAGGAGACTGCTGAGCTCAAGGATGAAGTCCTTTCACTCTGCCAAACAACCAACAAACTGCAAGCACAGCTCTACGACATTCAAAATCAAAACTGTGAGTACGAGGTTAGGTTTAAAGCATAAGTGCTGCTGCAAGTTTCAGGATGCTGGAGACCACGATGTCCTTTGTTGACGGGAAGCCTTTACCCTAGAAGTCGGACGATGATGAGAGAATACCAGCACCACCGAAGGAGTAATTCGTCATCAGGTTTGGCATCCCCTTGGTTTGCTCCAAGCTTGGGGGAGTGTCGCTGTATCACATCACTATCTTCTATCTTTTTTTTACCTTTTTAGTAGAGACATATCATGAATAGAGAAGTTATTGTGTAGGATGGTTTGCAATATGGAAGCGTCCCCTCTCTCGTTAGATATGTATCCCTTAGTGTGGTTTGCCGTTATGGAGTATTAATGAGAAGTTCTATCATTTACTCTTTTGCATATCTTATATTTGTTTTCAATTCATGGTTATATGATTGATCTTGTTGTTAGTACTGGTATCACTTTGGGATCATTGAGTTAATTTAGTTGGTTTTGGCAAACCTGGCTCGGTCAGTAGCAACACTATTTTTGAGAGTTGAATAAAAAAGAGATAAAAAGTACTCTAAAGAAATATAATTTCATCATCTTTCTTCCTTGATTTTCTCATAAGTTTAGTATTCTCTAGTTAAGATGTTTGTGCTTCCAAGGAAGATTGCATGTTTGTCTTTATCATTTGTATGTTTGTTTGTTCCCTTCAACTCTTATACTTGCTACCCAGCCTTGCTAGCCAAAAACCTGTACTGAGAGGGAATTCTTCTCGTGCATCCAATCCTTAAACCACAACCTATGCCATTTATGTCCACCATACCTACCTATTAGCATTATTGCTATTCCAAGTAAATTCTTCTTTTTATCTACCTTCCAAATTAAACTTGTTATGTGAAATTTAGTGATTAAAGCTCTCACGAACTTGATGGCACACTTTACTTTCTTGCATTTAATAAACTTGAACCATCGGGTCCTTCTTTGTTGCGTATATGCTTGCGCTTTATGAGTTGAAGTTAGCAGAACCATGTATCATGGGGAACACTTTCATCACTGCATTGGTACTTTGTACCTAGTTGATATCATGTTCTTTTTCTTGTGGATCCCGGCGGTGTGAAATAAAAGGGGAACTTGTAAGATCATGGAGTTCGTATATGTGTTAGAGAAATGCCTGGGCCGCTAGCCTAAGCCATGCCTAATCATGGTGGAAACTTGCAGCATAACTATAATGAGCATTCTATGAAGCATCCTCAATAAAAAGCTACGCAAATAGCAAATAAAAAGATTGCTGAGATGCTCATTGTCTGCTTGCCTTGTCATTTTGATTATGGGATAGCTCCTGCGTCATGTGCAAGGGGTACCCCGTTGGCGGTTCTCGATGATACATATGTACTTACAATGACAAGAGCTTACTCGTGACTGAAGTTGAGTAGCATGAGGTTCGGTCTTCGTAAGTAAGGGGCATGGGACATCAATTTATAACTTGTCAAGCATATCCTCTTAGTTGTGTCACTTTAACCTTAATCACCAAAAGATGCCTATGATAGGGGCAATGAGAGATGAAAGCTAATAAGTATCATAATTTTTGGAAGCTTGTTTTGAAACTTGAAATCCCTACTTCCCTTTGCGAAGGGCCTTTCTTTTGCTTTTTAGTTGAGTTAGTAAACCTATTCCTTTCTATCTCAACAAGTATTTTGAGTTGTTGTGTTCCATTCATTCATATGATGATTTATTGAAATCATGTTTCTTATGTTCCTTGTTTTGCACATTGCTCTTATCTTGGTGTTTACTACTTTGAAAGCTATCATTGAAAATCAGTTATTTGTGAACTCCAGCAAATTATCAACTATTCTTCGACCAAGAGCTAAGTGTGCCATTACCAATTATGATTTACTTTATGTATCTTTATTGTGTTTCCTTTACTTATTGCAAGTTAAGTTATATAATGGTGAGTTGTCTGCTATTATGATTTATGTATTGATGAATGTGATGCTTCTTGTCCGTATTCTTTTATCGACTCTTCACTCCATAAACCTGAGGCCATGTTTATTGAGCTCAGTTTCTCTTGAGGACAAGCGAAGTCTAAACTTGGGGGGAGTTAATACGTCCATTTTGCATCATTATTCTATACCATAATTCACTGTTATTCATTGATATATTTCATATTAAGAGATGATACTTATGTTATTTCATCTGTTTTTGCATGGTTGATTACTTTTGGAGGATGGACCACTACAGTCAGGATTCTGATGGAAAAGGTGCTGTTCGGAGGCAAAATTCGCGAAGATCAAAAATTCTGGGAAAATATACGGAAAATCTTATTTTTCCAGAAGACAAAGACTGCCAGAAGGAGGAGTGGAGATGGGCCACAGGGGGCCCACACCACCCCCTGGCGCGGGCCACCCTAGGCCACGCCACCAGGTGGTGTGGTCGCCCTAGCCCTCCTCCAGCTCTCCCCTCTGGCGTATATTATCCTCCCGAAACCCTAATACTCGGGGGCGACCACAGAAAGATTCCGCCGCCTCTGCGGGGCAGAAAACACCGAGAGAGAAAGATCTCTCTGATAGACAGATTTCTGCCGGGGGAATTCCTTCCCGGAGAGGGGAGATCGTCGCCATCAACACCACCATCAAGCTGGACTTCATCGGCATCATCATCATCATCACCACCATCATCACCATCAGCACCCTCATCACCATCTCCATATTGCTGTAACAATTCGGTTGAATCTTGCATAGTTCTTAGGGGAAACTTTCCCGATGTTGATTACTCTTTGTAGTTGATGCTATTGAGTGAACCATTGAATTATTGTTTATGTTCAGATTGTTATACATCATTATTTCATCTCTGATCATGATCCATATGATGTCTTGTGAGTAGTTCCTTTTGTTCTTGAGGACATGGGAGAAGTCATGTTGTTAGTAGTGGAGTTGGGTTGAGAGAGATTCAATAGTTTGTTAATTAAGTTGTGGTGTACTTCTTCTAGTGGTGTCATGTTAACGTCGACTACATGACACTTCACCTATATGGGCCTAGGGGAATGCATTGTGTATTTGGCTACTAATCGTAGGGGTTGCCGGAGTGACAGAAACCTAAACCCCCGTTAGGAAACCATTGCACAAGGGACGTAAGGGTCTTAGAGTTTAAAGTTGTGGTTAGGTTTCTACCTTAATTACTTTCTTGTACTTATGGATGTTTGCAAGGGATATAATCACAAGTATGTATTAGTCCTAGGAAGGTCGGTACATTAGCACAGGTTCACCCACACAACACTTAGCAAGCTAAAGAAGATTAATCGACTATATGAAGCGAAAGCACTTGACAGTCTTCCCATGTGTCCTCGAGAACGTTTGGTCATCTTAAGTAATACAACCGGCTTGTCCTTTGCTGAATAAAGGATTGGGCCACTTGCTGTATTTATTCCTATTGTCTTTTATTTACTCGCACTTTATTTACTTGCCTTAAAAACCCCTAAAAATCCGTTTGCTAAGTATTTGCAGAGAATTCCTGATCCATACCACTAGCCAGCACCTTCTGCTCCTCATTGGGTTCAACACTCTTACTTATCGAAAATACTGTGATACACCCCCTATACTTGTGGGTCATCAAGGAGATGATGGCAAAGGCCAAGGCTATTGAGGACGTTGATAGCCTTGCTGAAGCTTTCGCTAGGGGCATGCCTGCGGAGTACATGGAGGTGCAGAAAGGAGCAGGCGCATCTATCAGGATGGCGATGGCGTAGGCCTGTGGCGTTGATCTGAACATGAGCAGGATCACACCAAAGATGTCGGTCACCATGGATGGTGAAGAGGTAGCATTCGCTCCTTTTGCTTCTCATTATTAGAAGTATGGGCCCAGCTTTTAGAGATGCTCACGAGGTATTCTGCGGAGCAGAAGCGACTGAACGCGGTGGAGATCACGACGTCGGGGGCAGCTACTGCAAAGGCCACGATGTCGGCGGTTGCCACGGAGTCCGTGAAGCCCGCAAGTGCTGATGTGTAGGCCTAGCTTTTATCCTACTTATTGTAAAGCTATGGTAGGAAACTGAATTGCCTTAGAGTGCTTTTGTGGGGGTGCCCCTTCAAGAACTTGTTTAATCCTGATGTATATATTTTTGGTGCTTTATGCTTCTTTTTCTTCTTCGGATGTGAATTCCATGATTGGGGATTCTTATACTTCGAACCTTTGTTTGGCTAGGGGCCCTCGAGTGGTGTGCAGGGTATGCCATCTGCTGGCACACCCTTGTCTCCTCCATAATCGAGAGTGGACAAGTTTTTGCTACTTTCTCGCATGTGTGACCGCGTGAAGAGGTTGGAGCAGGACACGTTGATCATCCGAGGCAATGCCGATGTATGGAAGTCGAATGTGGAGAAAGCAGTCGAGCGTGAGAAGTATCTCCTTGGTGAGGTTGCTCAGATCAATGAACGCCTGTGATGTGAGCATCATTTGACTGACATGTGCTACTCTTGGCTTGTCATGATCTGGACTAATGTGTATTGGTTTTCATGTAGTTTTCAATCTCATTCCGCAGGAAGAGAGGGATCATATCAGCCTTCGGCATTGCCCGACTCAGGCGGAGCTGGAAGCTCGGGGTTCTTCTAAACCGATCGATATTGGGGAACTGTGTTGGCAACCCTGTAGGATCGTATTTTGTAGGTGCTACACTTCTTGAAGATGGCGTGGTCATCTTTTAAGTATATTTTCAAGGCGATGTTCCCGCTGGACGTGGTCCCTACAACTCTGCTGGCGTTGCTACGGAAATTCCACGACGCTGATGTTGTTCGTGAGTGCATGCACCAGCAAGTTGTTGCAGGTGCTAAAGCTACGCTTGCACTTGTGCATATGCAACGTCTAGATGTGGACTTGGGTGCTATTCCAGAAGGTCCGCCAGCACCTCCAGATGGTATGGCATGGAACATGGTTCCACACCATCGAGCGGTTGCGCTACCAGCGGAGGACATCGTGGACTTATTCAATGAGCGGCTATTGCAGAAGGGCCGCCAACACCTCCAGATGGTATGGCGTGGAACATGGTTCCACACCATCGAGCGGTTGCACTGCCAGCGGAGGACATCATGGACTTATTCCATGAGCGAACCAACGTCCTTCTTCAACGCCAGTAGAGTAGCTGTTAGCCTGCATAAATTGTATAAGTGTTGTAAAGCTCATCGAGTTTCGATTGGCCATTTTGTGGCCTTTGTAATTATTTTCGAACTTGCTAGCTTGTATATGTTTCGAATGTAATTATGCGATGCCTTTTCGTTAGCCTGATGCTTCCTAATCTCAACGCCTTCCCTGCCTGTCAGTTGCGCTACAACTGGACAGGAGTTGCTGAAGGGTTCAATTGTAGCGGAATTAGCTAGTCGGGCTATCGCTATGGTGAATTGTTTATGTGATGAGGTCATTAGGGAGGCGCATCCCCCCGAGTCTAAAATGTATAAAGAGGAAAATATAACAAGACACATGGTTGGGGTACATTGTGTGGCTAAGTAGCTAGGCTGAGTAGCCTTATTGTAAAGGAAAAAACATCTAAGGGTAGAAACGTCGTAGCTACACGATGTTCCACGGGTTGGAGTATGCGACTCCAGTTTCTATGCCCTTGAGGCGATAGGCGCCACCTAGGATCACTTTGGTGATAATGTAGGGTCCCTCCCGTGGAGATTCGAACTTAAGATGTCCCTTCTTCAGCCGCGGGACGAGGTCTCCTATGACGAAGGACAATGGTCGTATCAGTCGACTCTGGTAGTTGTGGAGGCTCTGCTAGTACACAATTGATCGTTTCGTGGCGATTTCACGTGCCTCGTCAAGCAGATCGACAGAGTCTTTGCGTGCGGCCGTGGATTTGGCCTCGTTGTAAGTGACGACACATGGGGCCTTGTTGTGCACTTCGGCTGGCAGGACCGCCTCAGCGCCGTACACCATGAAGAAAGATGTGTATCTAGTGGCATTGTTCTGTTGGGACATGCAGAGATAAACAAAACTTTTTCCCTACGCGGTGATCCCAAGATCTAGCGGAGGTAGTAGGCTATGAGAATTACCACTAGACGCACAATTGTGGAATTGATGAAGCACGTCACTTGATGCAGTGCAGTCCTCACGATCCAATCATCAAAGTGCTGAATGTACAACACCTCTGCCAGTATCCACACAGACGAGGAGGAGCAGTGGCGGTGGACTGCTAGGTCCGGTACGTCGGCTGGACTGAAATAAACTGGAACTAGGGTTTCCAACGGATGGAATGACCTAACCATGTGCTCTAAGCACCTGCGCCCCAGCTTATTTAGGGAGTGAAAGTGGGATCCACTCACTTGTGGCCCATTCACTAAAAGGCCTATATTAGTCATTCTGAGTCCAACTCACTGACTCAATCCATGTCTGATTCGGGTCCAACCCAAATAGATTTCCGGTTCAGGTCTAACCCAAACTTGCTCCCACTCTTAAGTGTGTGACCTGACAGGCTCATGGTGACTCGGACACGATCCGAGTCTCACTCGTGACTGATCAGTCGGTAGCGGCTCCTAGCAGAACGTGCCGACTCCTAAGTACAAAAGAGTCATGACAACATACCTTCCAATGCGAATTTCGTCCAAGTCCCTTTTTCCTCATGATATTCCCTGCCAAACTATAGGCGAATAATCGTCATCCCTTAAATAGTTCGACTCTCTTTCTCGATCCGAGATAAGTGATTCATCTGACTAACTCTTAGTCGATCGCCTTGGTTAACACTTAACCGAGTCGCGCATGGCCATGCTTTCTGAATCATATCTTCCAAGAGGCCCTAGAGAATATCTCTCGAGTTGGAGGGGCAAAATCCCATCTTGGTTATCCACATCACGTAGCTTGATTCTCAGTCAAATTGAACTCTGCCTTTATAATAGCCCTTTGACGGAACAACGTTTGACAGAACCTAAGTTGGTGCTCCACAAGTCAGATTGTGCAATAACCTTAGGTCTAAGGATTACATTGATTGAGACATACAAATGATGACTTGTTTGTTGTACCTCAATATGGGTCAGTCCGACTTGCTAAACTCTTTAGCCGAATCGTCGGAATAGCATATCCATGCCCATGACAAGCGAAACCGAGTCATCATTCAACTTTCACATTAGTCTAAGTTGTGGGTCCAGCGCAACCTCAATGACCAAGGACAACTAGTATGAACAACATGAATATATAGTTCCGCAATCGAATCACGTATTCAAAGATACATACTAGTAGTTCAGTCTAGTACAATAACTTTATGAATACATTGGGAATAACATCACACATGATTGCCTCTAGGGCATATTCCCAACAGTCTCCCACTTGCACTAGAGTCAATCATCCAACATCACATGTCTAGGCATCTAATGCCCATAGCTCTCAGGTGCGCCCCATGCTTCGGCTATGGTAATGGCTCTGTGAATGAATCCGCAATATTTTCATCTCTGAGTACCTTGCATAACTTGATACCACCTTGATCCACGAACTGGCAAATTAGGTGGTACCGCATGAGTATATGTTTGTTCTTCTAGTGTTGTCTAGGTCCCTTGGCTTGTGTAATAGCACCATTGTTGTCGCAATAGACGTTTAAAGGATTGGACGAGCCCTGAACCACACCAAGATCCATGAGGAAATTCCTCATCCAAACGGCTTCCTTTGCCGCCTCCGAGGCAGCAATATACTCAGCCTCTATCGTAGACACAGACACCGTCTCTTTCTTGGAACTCTTCCAGCTCATATCCCCTCTGTTTATCACAAACACATATCCAGATTGCGAATGAGAATCATCCGAGTCAGTGAGATAAATTGCATCTGTGTAACCCCTTACACTAAGTTCATCCTCACCTCCATAAACCAGGAACATATCCTTAGTCCTTGTTAAGTACTTAAGGATATTTTTAGCCGCTTCCCAGTGGATCTCTCCAAGGTCACCCGGTATCTGCTCACAACACTTAGAACATAGGAAACATCTGGCCTAGTACAAATCATAGCGTACATGATGGATCTGACTGCAGAAGCATACGGAATCACACTGATCTGACTTTGCTCATCAGTTGTCGAAGGACACTGAGTCTTTCTAAGTTTTACACCATGGGACATCGGTAAGAACCCCTTGTTAGATGATTCCATGTTGAACTTCTTCAACACTTTGTCCAAATATGTACTCTAACTCAATCCAATGAGTCGTCTTGATCTATCTCTATAGATCCGGATTCCTAGTATGTAAGTTGCCTCACCCAAGTCCTTCATCGAAAAACTCTTTTCCAATGATTCCTTGGTTTCTTGCAACATTTGGACATCATTTCCTATCAGTAATATGTCATCCACATATAAGATCAGAAAGTGTACTTTGCTCCCACTAAACTTCTTGTATAAACAAGAATCATGATCACTCTTGATGAAGCTAAACGATTTGACTACCTCATCAAAGTGAATGTTCCAACTCCGAAATGCTTGCTTCAACCCATAAATGGGTTTACGAAGCTTGCTTACCTTGCCAGCTTTAGCTAGATCAACAAAACCCTCGAGATGTATCATATACATGTCCTCGGTTAAATTTCCATTAAGGAAAGCCATCTTGACATCCATCTGCCATATCTCATAGTCAAAATAGGCTGCTATTGCTAACATGATCCGAACTGATTTAAGCATCGCTATGGTGAGAAAGTA
Organism: Avena eriantha; assembly: GCA_910589775.1. Lineage (NCBI taxonomy): Eukaryota > Viridiplantae > Streptophyta > Magnoliopsida > Poales > Poaceae > Avena > Avena eriantha. The sequence goes on from OU342743.1 coordinate 299,016,775, forward strand.
TTATCATAGTCAACTCCTTGAACCTGTCGGAACCCCTTGACCAGCTGTTCTTTATAAATAGAAATATTTCCACTCATATCAGTTTTCTTCTTAAAGACACATTTGCACTCGACGGGTCTTGCACCATCTGGTAGATCAACCAAGTTCCAAACTTGATTTTCATCCATGGACTTTAACTTAGATGTCATGGCTCTAAGCCACGACTTAGAATAGGATCCCACCATCGCTTCCAAATACGTTGCCGGTTCATCACTGTCCAACAGTAACACATCACGAACACTTCGCAATCTGGCCGATCTTCGTAGTGTCGGTGCAGTTGCCGGCTCAGCCACCACGACCGGCTCAACCTCCAAGGCTTTTTCCGAGTCGCTACTGGCCGGTTCCTCTCTAATTTGTTCGAGCTGCACCGTGCTCCCACTGACTCCCCAACTGAGAAACTGTTTCTCAAGGAAGACACTGTTCCGAGCAACAAACACTTTGCCCTCTTCTTGGTTGTAGAAGTAATAACCCAAGGTTTCCATCGGATACCCCATGAAAATACACTTATCCGACTTGGCTGTAAGCTTCTCCGACTGAAGTCGTTTGAAAAAAGCTTCACAACCCCAAATCTTAAGAAAATACACATTCGGCTTCTTGCTAGTCCACATCTCATGTGGTGTCTTCTCTACCGACTTTGATGGTACTCTATTTAGTGTGAACGCTGCAGTTTCTAGACAATAACCCCAAAATGATAAAGGAAGATCTGTCCGACTCATCATTGATCATACCATTTCCAACAAGGTCCAATTCCTCCTTTCCGACACATCATTTCTCTGCGGCGTTCCCGGAGGAGTGAGATGGGGAACTATTCCACAACTCTTCAGATGGTCATCAAAATCATGGATCATGTACTCGCCTCCTCGGTCTAACCGAAGAAACTTTCTTTTCTTGCCGAATTGATTCTATACCTCATTCTGGAATTCCTTGAACTTTTCAAAGGCTTCCGACTTATGTTTCATTAAGTAGATATATCCATACCTACTCAAATCATGAGTGAAGGTAATGAAGTACTGATAACCACCTCTAGTTGTCGTGCTTATCGGGTCACATACATCACTAGGTACTAGTCCCAATAAGTCGGATGCCCTTTCACAACTCTTTGCAAAAGGTGTCTTGGTCATCTTGCTGAGTAGGCAAGATTCGCATGTCTCGAACGACTCCAATTCGAACGAAGTTAGGAGTCCATCATCATGGAGCTTCTTCATGCGTTTCCAACTTATATAACCAAGACGATAGTGCCAAAAGTAAGTCATATTCAAATCATTTGGTTTTAACCTTTTCACATTTATGTTATAGACCAATTCACCATCAAGATTCAAAATAAATAACCCATCCTAGACGAGTGCAAATTCGTGAAACATATCATTCAAATATAAAGACAACCATTATTCTTAATATTCGACTCATAGCTTTGTCTCGTCAAACATGAGGTAGAAATAATGTTTCAATTAAGCACTGGAACATATTACAATCATTCAGATCCATTAAGAATCTAGAAGGTAAATGAAGTTGCATCGTGCCGACTTCCAACTCAGCGACTCTCTCTTTGTTGCCGACTCAAATGTCAACCTCGCCTCTCGCCACGCTTCTAGTTCTTACCAGTCCCTGCAATGAGTTATAGATGTGAATCACTGATCCGGTATCATATACCCAAGAACTATTAGGTGCATCACGCGAGATAAATGTCTATAACATTGCAAACAAGCGTACCTGAGCCGGAAGTCACACCTCCACTATTTCCTTTATCAGCCAGATACTTGCTGCAATTCCTCTTCTAGTGGCCATTCGCCTTGTAGTAGAAGCAAGTGGATCCGGCTGCAGGAGATGGCTTAGTCTCTGAGTAAGCGCTTTGGATCGGGTCCTCAGCCTTACCTCCCAACTTTGCCTTCTTCTTCTTAGTCCAAGAACTCTTCTTGAATTTAGCCTTATTCTGTACCATCAACACTTAACTGGCGCCTTTCTTGAGATCTGCCTCAGCCTTCTTGAGCATCCCATGTAATTCAGTGAGCTTCTTATCCATACCATGCATGTGGTAGTTCGATATGAACTGACCATATGCACCAGGAAGAGAGTTTAGAGTTATGTCCATAGCGAACTCTTCGCTAATGGGGTAGCCAAGCCTCTCTAGAGACTGCATGTAACCAACCATCTTGATCACATGTAGAGTCATCGGATCGTACTCCTTAATCTTGCACTCAAAAAAGACTGAGAGACTTGATACCTCTCAGTCTTTGCCTGAGCCTAGAACATACTTTTGAGGCTTTCGATCATATCGTAGGCCTCAACATTCTTGAACTACACTGCTGCTGCAATCCGGTTCCATGTGAGCAAGCATAAGACAACTAATCTCTATAGACTCATCAAAAGTCCTATAGTAGACATTGGTGGCTGCGACAGTCCCATTCTCATCCGACTCATCTGGAAGTGGGTTGTCTAGGACATGGTCCCTCTTTTCATGCTTGAGAACAATTCTTAGATTATGATACCAGTTAGTAAAGTTAGTTCCATTTAGCTTATCTTTCTCTAATATGGTTCTCAAAGCAAAACTGGAAATTTGAGGGAGACTGCTAGGTGCCGTTGATCTACAACAGAAAAATATGCAAAACACTTGAGACATGTTTCCATAAAAGAGCAAGCATATTAAACACTTTAATACTTATGCTCCCACTAGAACCAACACCCCTCCGATGGTTACTTAGTGATTTAGTATCCTAAATAAGCAAGCCAACTAGTCAGCTTTAGCATCACTGCTAGTCATCAAGTGTTCTAGGTAGACAACTCCTTGTCAATCGCATCTCATACGACTCCTATTGGACGAGTGGCATCACATGCCCTGGCTCCCGTCTAACTTTTCCCTAAGCCCCACAACCGTTGTGATAGGCCCATCTAGATTACCGAGTGCTTCCGCTATAAGAGTCCGACTCGAACCCACCTAGTCGAAAAGAATTGATAGCACCTCAATTTTATGATCCCACTACCAAAAATGTCTGACTTGTGATGGTGCAGCACTGTCGGGGAAACCGACTAGACCTTCTTTGAGCGATTATTTTCTAACAACTATATAATAGAGGTAAAATAGAGACATAAACATAACAGAAAATGAAGCAATTATAATGCGAAATGGTATGGCTCTCTTCATGGTGATTTCCATCTCCACAAAGCTTGTAATTCGACTCGTGTCAACTCTTGTCACGTGTCGCCTTACTCCATGTAGCCAACTTGTATATCGACTTGCATGCCATCTGGGTTCTCCAAATAGCTACACTATCTAGTAAAGTAAATTACATAGAGAATCCGACATGCATGTCATTATACAATAACATGACAACACCTAGGCTCCAGCCGACTGACAAAAAACCGTGATACGCAGATCACGTATGAATTACACACATCACATGCACATAAGTCATACCATTCACAACATCATCCTGCAAAAACAAGTTATGCATAGATACGATATCTACCGGTGTTGTGAAACTCGCAACAACATCTAAGGCGCTATGACAGGGAGAAGTCGGTGGTCCCGCTAGCCGGGTAGCGGGCGGGGATCCAAGGGGAAATGGATAAACTTTTACTGAAACGAGATCTCATCTGCATTCCAAACATGGATTTCATCATCGGGTAAAACACTTTTACCCACATCCAATCTGTACTCCGATTCGACCAAACTCTTTGATCTTCGATCACCGCAGCCAGATTTACGTGTCACAGTCTACCCCAATGGCGGAAGCCGACCGGTAGATGTATGTCGTTTCACGACCTCAAAAGTGGATCACGGAAACCAGATCATCCAATTCCCCCGAGTATAGTTGATCCAATCAACCTCATAGAAAACCGATCTATCTCATAGATCACGATCCTAAAACTAGAAGCTAACGCTCTGATACCACTGTTGGGCTACGCAGAGATAAACAAAACTTTTTCCCTATGCGGTGATCCAAGATCTAGCTGAGGTAGTAGGCCACGAGAATTACCACTAGACGCGCAGTTGTGGAATTGATAAAGCAAGTCACTTGATGCAGTGTAGTCCTCACGATCCGATCGTCAAAGTGCTAAACGTACAACACCTCCGCCAGTATCCACACATACGAGGAGGAGCGCCGACGGTGGACTGCTAGGTCTGGTACGACGGTTGGATTGAACTGGAACTAGGTTTCCAACGCATGGAATACCTAACTATGTGCTCTAAGCACCTGCGCCCCAGCTTATATAGGGAGTGAAAGTAGGATCCATTCACTTGTGGCTCATTCACTAAAGGCCTATATTAGTCACTGCGAGTCCAACTCACTAACTCAGTCCGTGTCTGATTCAGGTCCAACCCAAATAGATTTCCGATTCGAGTCTAACCCGAACTTGCTCCCGCTCTTAAGTGTGTGACCTGACAGGCTCATGTTGACTCGGACACGATCCAAGTCCCACTCGTGACCGGTCAGTCGGTAGCGGCTCCTAGCAGAACGTGCCGACTCCCAAGTACCAAAGAGTTATGATAACATACCTTCCAATGTGACTTTCGTCCAAGTCCCTTTTGCCTCATGATATGCCTTGTCGAACTATAGGCGAATAATCATCATCCCTTAAATAGTTCGAATCTCTTTCTCGATCTGAGATAAGTGATTCATTCGAATAACTCTTAGCCGATTGCCTCGGTTAACACTTAACCGAGTCACGCATGGCCATGCTTTCTGAATCATATTTTCCGAGAGGGCCTAGAAAATATCTCTCCAATTGGAGGGGCAAAATCCCATCTTGGTTATCCACATCATGTAGCTTGATTCTCAGTCAACCTGAACTCTGGCTTTACAATTGCCCTTTGACGGAACAACGTTTGACAGAACCTAAGTCGGTGATCCACAAGTCGGATTGTGCAATAACCTCAGGTCTAAGGATTACATTGATTGAGACATACAAATGCCGACTTGTTTGTTGTACCTCAATATGGGTCTGTCCGAATCGCTAAACTCTTTAGCCAAATCCGTGTAAGTCAGAATAGTATCTCCATGCCCATGACAAGCGGAACCGAGTCATCAGCTGACTTTCACATTAGTCTAAGTTGTGTGTCGAACACAACCTCAATGACCAAGGACAACTAGTATGAACAACATAAATCTACAGTTTCACAATGAAATCACATATTCAAAGTTACATATCAGTAGTTCACACTAGTACAATAACTTTATGACTAGATTGGGAATAACATCATACATGATTGCCTCTAGGGAATATTCCCAACATGTTCGGGGTTGTCTGGAGGCTCCATCGTACGGAGGGTAGCTCATGCTTCTTGATGCCGTTGCAGACTAGATTGTTGGCTTTCTCGACTTGACCGTTGGTCTGAGGGTGTACCATAGAAGCGGAGCTGATACTGATTCCCAGGTTTTCACAGAATTCCTGGAACTCATTTGAGGTGAAGTTCGTCCCGTTGTCGGTGATGAAGTTGTGTGGCACCCCAAACTTGAAGACAATGGATTCAAAGAATTTGACAGTGGTGGCTCCAGATTGGTTCATCACCGGCATGGCCTCAATCCACTTGGTGAACTTGTCGACGGTGACGAGGAGGTAGAGGTATCCTCCAGGCGATGATTTCTGCAACTTGCCGACCATGTCGAGGCTCCATGATGTCTACGCACGCTTCTATTCTTGTAAAGAGTGTTGGGCCTCCAAGTTTCCCTTAAGTGGATCGCCTAAGGTTTATCGAACTCAGGGAGGAAGTGGTAAAAGGTATCCCACTCAAGCAACCCTGCAATCAAGATACAAGAAGTCTCTTGTGTCCCCAACACACCCAATACACTTGTCAGGTGTATAGGTGCACTCGTTCGGTGAAGAAATTGTGAAATACAAGTAATATGGATGATTATAAGTGGTAATTGTAATCTGAAATAAGAGTGGCAGCAAGTAAACATGTAACATGACTGATTGTAAACGGTGTTTCAATGCTTAGAAACAAGGCCTATGGATCATACTTTCACTAGTGGACACTCTTCATATAAATATCTTCTCTTCATGATGCTACCGTGAACTACTCTCTGGTTGGATGATGTAGGGCTATAACAACACACCTTAAAGTTCACATTCCCCATCTAGATAACCCCTCACTATCACCTTGAGCTCTAGATGGTTCCAACAAACACCACAATCTCATAGAGACATCCAACTCAAATTATACTCATGATAAGTATTTTTGTAACCTTAGCCTAAGTGCCACACGGTGTGCACACTATCAACTTCACACATGTGGGGATAATCAGAGATTAATTAAAGCACTTGAGTACCATAATAGATCTACTTATTCAACTAGATTACAAAGCTCATGATCTCAATAAGATCACGCATAGAGAGAGATGAACACATAACTACCAGTAGAGCCCTTAGCCTCGAGAGAGAACTACTCCCTTCTCATCATGGGAGTCAGCAATGACGATGGAGATGGCGGTGGAGTCGATGGAGATGGCTCCAGGGGCACTTCCCTGTCCCGACAGGGTGCCGGAACTGAGACTTATGTCCCCCGAATCTCCTCTTTGGTGGCGGCAGTGCTGCGGAACTTTTCGTGGATTTCTGATCTCGTACTTAGGGTTTTCATCTCGGGGGCAATATATAGGCGAAGGGACGATTCCAGAGGTGGGCCAGGTTGACCACACCACCTGGTGGCGTGGCCAGGGGGACCCGCGCCAGGGGGTGGCGTGGGCCCCCTGTGGCCCATCTCCACTCCTCCTTCTGGCCTCCTTGAGTCTTTTGGCAAAATAGGAACTTCGTCTTTTGTTTCGTCCAATTTCAAGAATATTTCTTTACTAGCTTTTCGGAAACCAAAAATAGCTGAAAACAGGCAACTAGCACTGCAACATCTTGTTAATAGGTTAGTTCCATAAAATGTATAAAAATACCTCAAAGTGTAAGCAAAAGATAAGAAAGTTGATAAAAAACAAGCATGGAGCATCAAAAATTATAGATACGTTTGCGATGTATCACTCCACTGTGCGAAGGGCCAATCCACATGTATCTTCCTGAGTTCCACGCTTGGTGCATGCGGCTTATCCGTGAATCTCTGATAGGCATTGCACCTTTCAACAATTTCCTTGGCGTCATGCATCACGATGGGCCAGTAGAAGCCAGCTCATAGAGCTTTAGCGACTGGGGCACGACTACCTGTATGGTGCCCATAGTTGCCCTCATGTATTTCAAGGAGGATTCCTCTACCATCACTGTTGGTGACGCATCGTTGGAGTACGCCTATGATGCTTAGTTTGTACAACTCGCCGTTGATTATTGTGAAGGCCTTGGACTGCCGAGCAACGTGTCGCGCATTTGTTGGGTCGTCTGACAGCCTCTTGGTGAGCAGGTACGTGATGTACGACTGTGTCCAGGATGGCTCAATGAGCATGACCTATATGCGACCTTCGGGTGTAGGTCCTTGTTCTGCTTTGCTGGATCCTTTGGCCTCTTCGGGTGGTGTAGCCCCTAAGTGCATTGTTGAGTTTCATGGCCCTGCGGTGGCCTTCAGCTTGATGGATCGTTCGCAGATATTCTCCAAGAATACGCCTGGTCGCACCAGGGTGCAGGCGGAGCCTATGTTGGCGAGTATGTCGGCCTCCTTGTTACTTTCGCGGCCAACATGCCGCAATTCATAGCCATCTAAGTCCCCTTCAAGTGCATTGTAGAGGTCACGGTAGGCGACCATGTTATCGCCATGTGCATCGCACATGTTCATGGTTTGTTGGACCACGAGGTTGGAGTCACCGTAGATGATGAGCTGTGTGGTGCCGCAAGCCTTGAACATTCGCATTTCGAGGATCAGTGCCTCATACTCTACCTCGTTATTGGATGCACGGAACTTCATCCGCAGGATATAGCACATCTTATCACCCTGAGGAGATGTCAGGATGACGCCGGCACCAGCTCCATCTTTACGCTTGGATCCGTCGAAGTTCATGGTCCATAGGTTGGAAATGTCCGGTGTGTCTAGAAGCTGATTCTGCATCTAGTGAACGAGGAAATCTGGCAGGACTTGTGACTTGATCGCTGTCCATCACTCGATGGTGATGTCCTGTGGGGGTAGTTCGATGCCCCATAGGGCGACCCGTCCCATAGCATTAGGGTTGTTGAGGATGTGGTTTAGCGGGGCACCGTTTACCATAACTATCGGGGTGCTCCTAGAAGTAGTGGTGCAGTCACCATGCTGTCATGAAGACACCGTAGGCCAGCTTCTGGTAATGCGGGTACCGTTGCTTTGTGGGTGTCAGTACCTTGCTGAGGTAGTACACTGGGCATTGTACCCCATGGATCTTGTTCTCTTTGGCTCGTTCAATCACCAGCATAGTACTGACTACCTGGTTGGTGGCGGATATGTATAGTAACATTGGCTCCTTTTCCTTGGGTCACCAGAATGGGTGAAGTGGAGAGGAGGCGCTTGGGATCTTCGAATGCATCTTGCGCCTCGTCCATCCACTCGAACTTGTCGGTCTTGCGGAGGAGCTAGTAGAACAGTAGTGCCTTCTCGCCCATTCGACTGATAAATCGACGAGTGTTGTGATTTGCCCAGCTAGCTGTTGGACGCCCTTGACATTATTTGGCTTCTCCATGGCTAGTATTGCCCTTATCTTCTTCGGGTTAGCTTCTATTCCCCTGGTGGAGATAAGTTACCCAAGTAATTGGCCGGATGGGACGCCGAAGGCGCACTTCTCCGGATTCAGCTTGATCTGATAGCGGCCGAGGTTAACGAAGGTCTCACGGATATCATCGATGAGTGTAGCTTCCTCTTTGGTCTTGACCACTATATCGTCGATATAGACCTGGATGTTTCAACCAAGCTGGTTCTTGAGGCAGGCCTGCATGCACTGTTGGTAGGTGGCTCCTGCGTTCTTCAGCCTGAAGGGCATCATGGTGTAGCAGTAGATGCCAAGGGCATGATGAATGCAGTCTTATCCTGGTTCTCTTCCTTCATTTGGATCCGATGATAGCCTGAGTAGGAATCGAGGAAGTAGAGGCATTCTCATCCCGTGGTGGAGTCGATTATCTGGTCGATCCATGATATGGGAAGTGGTCCTTTGGGCAGTACTTGTTGAGGGAGGTGAAGTCCACGTACATCCGTAGGATGTCCATGTCCTTTTTAGGAATGAGCACGGGGCTAGCTACCCAGATGCTTTCCTTGCTTTCATGTATAAAGTTGGCGTCGAGGAGTGTGTTGATTTCCATGCCAACTTCCTTGGCCCTTGGCTCCAACAGTCGACACATCGACTGCTTGACTGGTTTTGCATCTAGAGACACATTGAGTGCATGCTCGACGAATTCCCTAGGAACTCCTGGCATGTCCACGGGACACCAGGCGAATATTTCCCAGCACTCACGGAGGATATCAATGAGCACGAGTTCCTATGCGGAACTCAGATTGTTGGCAATGAGGGCCGTGCTGGTCAGGTCCATCGGGTGGATCTAGACCGCCTTGGTGTTTACCGTCGAGTCAAAGGACTTGTCCGATGTGTTCTGCTTGCTCACAGGAGGAAGACTATTGTCTATCGAATCCTTGAGCCTTGCCAGCTCCTCTCGCATACCGAAGGATTGGGAGATTCTATTGAATTCCCTCTCGTAGCTATTAGACTTTGTGAAGCTGCCGTTGATGGTGATAATGCTGTTAGGTCCTGGCATCTTCATCTGGAGGTACGCATAGTGCGAGACCACCATGAACCTTGTGAATGACATGCTCAATGATGGTGTGATATTTCAATGGCCAGTCGACCACCTCGAACTCAAGGCATTCTCATCGAAAGTTTGCGGGCGTGCCGAAGATGATGTCCAGCCAGATTTTGCCCAGGGGGTATACTCCTTTCCTTGGAACAATACCGTGAAAGGTTGTTTCGGATGCTTCTAGGCTAGAGAGGGGGATCCGCATGGTGCACAGAGTGCTGCAAACATGAGGTTGATGCCACTGCCCCCATCCATGAAGAGTCTACTAAGCTCGAACCTGTCGATCTGTGCCTTGAGCACCAAGGGAGAATTCCCTAGGCGAGGGACCTAGCACAGGTGGTCGCTCCTGTCGAAGGTGATGCAGCACTCTGACCCACTGAGGTACTCAGGGGTTGAGTGTGGAGCGTTGACTGCTAGATTGACTTGGCGAGTGATTGTTGTCTGCATCCTGTTTGAGGGACGCCCTTTTTGGATCATACCCCTGTTCTCGAGTGGGCATGGGTATTGCCCTCCTCCATTATTTTGTACCAGCGCAGCCGCGGGTGGCACGGGTCCTCTGGGTGTTGGTGGTGGCACTCCATGAGCTATGGTGCCTGTCACAGCTCCGTATCCTAGATTCATCGCATCGTGATGCAGTTGAACGTAACCCTCGTGGAGCTTCTGGAACTCTCGGCAGTCCTTGAGGAGGTGGTTGGACTTCTTCTTGCCATCATATTTGTTGATGTACAAGTAGACGTTGCAGGGTTCAGATAGCTTCTCCTGGATGTTGGATGTTCCAGGTGCGTCGTCGCTGGTGCGGTGTTGCCACACTTGCACTGTTTTCCCACTATCGCGATAGCTGCTGCTACGGTATCCACTGCTGCAGTTACCCTCATCGCGTTTGTCAGCATAGCAGGCCGTGACCATATCGACCTCCTCGCAGTTTTTGTAACCGTGCATCCGACGCCTCCCTCAGCGATCGCGTCTACGGATGAGGTTGTCCTTGTCATCTAAGGGGACGTGGTTGTTATTGAGCGAATCTTCTCCTTCCACCCACCGATTCAAAATGTCCATCAGGTGGTCGATGGTTTTGGGCTTCGTGCATCCAAGCTCCTCTTTGAGCTGTCTGATACGTTGCAAACGTATCTATAATATTTGATGTTCCATGCTTGGTTTATATCTACTTTCTTATGTTTTGTATACACTTTGGAGTATTTTTATACAATTTCTTGGACTAACTTATTAACAAGATGCCACAGTGACAACTGCCTATTTTCTGCTGTTTTTGGTTCCAGGAAAGTCAGAAAATGAATATTCTCGGAATTGGACGGAACAAAATCCATAGTCAATATTTCACCGAGGGGGACACGGAGCCAGAATACGATACGGAGTGGGGCTAGGGGCCGGCCACAACACCTCGCCGCGCGGCCAGGCCTGGCCCGTGCCAAGGGGTGGTGCAGCTGCCTAGGGCAACCTCGGCCTCCCCTTTCGCCTATATATTGCCTCCGATATAGAAACCCTCAGTACCCGATCAAAAATCCATGAAAGAGTTTGTAGCCGCCATCATCTCTATCCCTTGATCCGGAGGGATCTGAAGCTCTTCTTGGCACCCTGCCGGAGGGGAGAATTCACCCTAGAGGTCTTCTTCATCACCATGCAAGCCTCTGGTGTGATGCGTGAGTAGTTCATCCTTGGACTATGGGTACATGTAGTAGCTAGATGTTTGGTTCTCCTCCTTTGTGCTATCATGTTTAGATCTTGTGAGCTCCGTTCATGATCAAGATCAGCTATTTGTAATCATACATGTTGTGTTTGCGGGGATCCGATGGATATTGAGATGCTATTTCAGATTGATTATTGATTCTATCATGTCTTTGTTATTTGTGATCTTGCATGCTCTCCGTTGTTAGTAGATATCTTGGTCGAGTAGATGCTAGAAACTCCAAGAGGGAGTATTTATGCTCGATAGTGGGTTCATGCCTCTAGTAATTTGTGGAAGTGACATGAAGCTCTAAGGTACTAGATGTGCTGTTGCTAGTAGGGAGAAAACAACAATCCTTTGTTCATAGAACAATCGTATTGTTTACTTTACACGCAATGCTTAATGCAATTATCTGTTGCTTGCAACTTAATACTGGAGGGGGTTCGGATGATAACCTGAAGGTGGATTATTAGTCATAGATGTAGTTGGATTACATTCTATGTATAACGTTGTAATGCCCAATCAAATCTCATAGGAGTCAAGATGATTAGTATATGCATGTATGCTTTCTCGATGTTTGTTAATTACCCTGCTGTAATTTGTTCACCCAACATGTCATCTATCTTAAGGAGAATCACCACTAGTGAACTATGGACCCTGGTCCTTTCTTTTACCATCAATCTACAACTATTTATTGTTTTCTGTTTACTTTCTGCAAGCTATTACTTTCTTCCACATAATACATTTAATCCTTTGTTTCAGCAAAACCGGTGAGATTGACAACCTTACTGTAAGTTGGGGACAAAGTTCTATGGTTGTGTTGTGCAGGATTCCAAGTTGGAAACAACACCTTGGAGGTGTTTCCTTGCTCCTACTGGTTCGATAACCTTGGTTTCAAAACTGAGGGAAATTTGTTGTTGTGCTCATCATACCTTCCTCTTGGGGTTCTCAACGAGCTCATCGTATCTTGAGCCGACAAGCATCTTTCTTGCGCCGTTGCCGTGGATGGAAGGAACAAGCACCCACGTCAATCACGCCAGCAAGTATTTTTCTGGCGCGTTGCCAGGGAGTCAAGGACATCTTCACAACAGAGTCCCTCATAACCAATATCTTTACTTTGTTATTTTTGTTTTGCTTAGTTTATTTTTGCTTTGTTTGCTTGTTTCTTTATCAAAAACACAAAAAAATTAGTTGTACTAAGTTTGCTTTCTTTATTAAAAACACAAAAAATTAAGTCTTTCTATAGTTATTACCTCTTTCTTAGCTCACCATGTTGATCCCTAAATTCACCCTAAAAGACCTTTCAATAGGTAGTGGCTCTATAATTGGAAAAGATAATATTGAAGAATTCTTTAATCATGTTAGTAAGCATGAGGATGTTAAGGATAGATCCCTTGCAGAACTTGCTCCAAATTACGAAATTGCTGCAACTTCTTTAGTTCACATGTTGGAAGCTAGGTTTGTTAACCTTAACCCCTTAATGCAAGTAATTTTTCTTAAACTTAAGGAAATTGAGGACCCTTAAAAGAGAGATTTTATTCTGGAAACATTGCTTAAAGAATTCTATGATGTTGCTAAGGAAGCTAGAAAAGTCTTTGATCGTTTTAATATGCTAGGCTCATGTGTAGATGTTATTGGTACACGAGAAAAGATGAACAAAACCGAACATACTGGGGAGGAAATTAAGATACCAATACCTTTCAAACTTGTAGCAATGCATGAAGCCATAGAAAATAATCTTGATTGGATTGTTCCTAAAAACCCGTTTGATGAAAGTAGTGAACCCAAGAGCATTGAGAGAGGATCCTCTAGAACTTATTTGGATGAGATACCTTGCCTTGTTGAAGATATTTCTGGTATCAATCTTAATGCTTCTTCATTTGAGAATACTTGATCCTTTTTCTTGCTTCTTATGCCTAACTTAAAGGCATTAAAGAAAAGTACTTATTGGGAGATAACCCAAAAGTTTTTGATGAGTCTTGGAAGTTATTACCTCTGTAATAACCGATCCTTATCCTTTTTATTTGCTTTTTGTGCCAAGAGTAACCTCTAATGAGAGAGAAGTAATGCTTGGGAAAGTTGTTGTCCCAAAATAGATTTTTGTGCTTCGCTGTAAACATTCGTGTAAAATCTCTGTATGTCGTTTTGAGGCGTGAACTATTGTGCTTCTGCCCCAGGTTGTTATCTAACTTTCGTTAGTTCAACACTTTTCGATTTGAGCAACAGAAGGTCTTCTAAATAATTGGATTTTTACCTGCTGGTCTGTTTTGACAGATTTCTGTCATTATTTGCATTTGCTTCTTGTTGATTCCTTTTTGAGTTCTTTTTGGGGAATCGAGCTTTTTGAGGGAAGTGCTACAGTAGCTTGTGTTTAATGGAAGTTTTATTGGTGTTGAAACTGAACCCAAAGACTTATTATCTTGAGTGCACTAATGTTGCTAATAAAGATTGTGTGAAGTTTTGTATGAAGGAAAAACTTCAGGTGTAATGGAAGAATGATGTAATGAGATCAAGAATGGACTAAAGCTCAATCTTGGGGATGCCACGCATGTCACCTGAAGAAATATCCAAGAAGTACAAGCGTCAAAGCTTGGGGATGCCCAAGGCATCCCCTTCTTCATCAATAAAAATCTCAGGTTTCTTCCAAACACTTCATTTTTATTATTTCATGCACAGTTGTATTGTTCTTGTAGTGTCTTTGTTTTTGTTTTTGGTTTTCATTTGCTTGGTTTTCTTAGTTTGCTTGAATAAATTGGTGGGACTCCCTCTTTCATACATTAGTTTCCAAAAAAGGATTGGTTTGGATTGGAAAATAGTAGGAAATGTTCATGCTTAAGTGGTAAAAGGAGCTTGTTTTTGACTGTGGCCTATGCTTTGTCATGTCATGCTTGATATTGTTTTGGCTTTATTCTTAGTGATTTTTACTGTAGCATGACATGTTATAAACAATTGAGATTGCTTAATGTGCCTTGAAAGAATCATGCGTTGTTTTAGCATATTAAAGCATAGTATTGTGGTATTCTCCTTTGATGCTTTATTTGGGTTGACTTGGCGCATGCTCACACCATGTTAAGACTATCCCAAGTCACCAAAGCCTCTATGATCTTTTAGTTTTTGACTTGTAATAGAACTTTATTCTTTAATTAATGATGTTTTGTCTCTTTCCATGATTATGGCCATTATTGCTCTCTTAGTTGGTCGCTCCCAGTCTTTTGCTAGCCTCCATAACCAAGTATGAGTTCCACTCATGCATCCAACTCCAAATAAAACCAAGTTATTCCAAAGAGTCCACCATACCTACCTATTAGCATTTGCTATTCCAAGTATATTCATGTTTTTATCTACCTTCCGAATTAAACTTGTTATGAGAAAACTAGTGATTAAAGCTCTCACGAACTTGATGGCACACTTTAATTTTCTTTCCCCTAATAAACTTGCACCATTGTGTCGTCTATGTTGTATATTCTTGAACTTATATGTTGGGGATTAGCAGAACCATGTTGTCATGGGGAACACTTTCAACATTGCACTTGTACATTGTACCTAGTTGATATCATGCTCTTTTATCTATGGATGTCGTCGGTGTGAAATGAAAGGGGAGCTTGTAAGTCCATGGAGTTAGGTATGTGTGTTAGAGAAACGCCTGGGCCACTGGTCTAATCCATGCCTAATCATGGTGGAAACCTGCAACGTAACCATAATGAGCAATCTATGAAGCATTCTTCTTATAAAAAATAAGAGATGAGAAAAAGAGATAGAGATTGAGAAAAAGAGAAAAAGA
This sequence comes from Avena eriantha, assembly GCA_910589775.1. Taxonomy (NCBI): domain Eukaryota; kingdom Viridiplantae; phylum Streptophyta; class Magnoliopsida; order Poales; family Poaceae; genus Avena; species Avena eriantha. The sequence goes on from OU342743.1 coordinate 299,031,951, forward strand.
AAAAAAGAGATGAGAAAAGAGGAAAGTGAGAAAAAAGCACCATTTTCCCATGGTAAATAAGAAGATTGTTGAGATGCTCGTTGTCTTCTTGCCTTGTCATTTTGATATGGGGATTCTTCCATATCATCGGGCAAGGGGTACCCCGTTGGCGGTTCTCTATTATACACAGGTACTTACTATGATAAGAACTTACTGGTAACTAAACTTGAGTAGCATGAGGAGCGGCCCTCGTATTCAAGGGACATGAGATTTCGAACTTATACTTTGTCAAGCATATACTCCATAGTTTGTTCACTTTAACCTTAATCACTTCAAGATGCTTATGATAGGGGCAATGAGAGCTGAAAGCTAATAAGTACCAAAATTTTTGGAAGCTCCTTATGAAACTTGAATCCCTACTTCCTTCTATGAAGGCATTTCTTTTACTTTTATGTTGAGTCTCCATCTTCTATCTTTATGCACCTATTGAGAGAGCATAGTGGCCATTCTTAGTTTAATGTGCATTGTCCCAAGACTTGTTGATTGATGCATAACTTTGATATTTCTTGTTCTTAAACTATTTGTATCTAGTCACCCTTATAAACTTTGGAGGTGTCCTATGCAATTATGATTTGCTACATTATGAGGGACAAGCTGAATGCCACTATGCTATGTTTTCCTTATGTGAAACAAACAAATGTCTTGCAAAGCATTGTTATTCATGAATCTTTTGTTTATGCCTTTCATGTTACAACATAGTTGCTATGTCTTATTGTTAGAACTTTATCTTTCATGCAATGTTGAAGTACAATGATCCCAGCTATCAATGTTTTACAAATACTTTGATCAAGTTTATGATGGTGCATGTCACCTCAAAAATTATTCTTTCTTTTTATCACTTACCTACTCGAGGATGAGCAGGAGTTAAGCTTTGGGATGTTGATACGTTGCAAACGTATCTAGAATTTTTGATGTTCCATGCTTGGTTTATATCTACTTTCTTATGTTTTGTCCACACTTTGGAGTATTTTTATACACTTTCTTGGACTAACCTATTAACAAGATGCCACAGTGCCAGCTGCCTGTTTTCTGCTGTTTTTGATTCCTGGAAAGTCAGAAAATGAATATTCTCGAAATTCAACGGGACAAAAGCCAAAGTCAATATTTCACCGAGGGGGACACGGAGCCAGAATATGAGACGGAGTGGGGCCAGGGGCCGGCCACACCACCTGGCCGCGTGGCCAGGCCTGACCCGCGCTAGGGGGTGGTGCGACCGCCTAGGGAACCCCCTTTGCCTCCCCTTTCTCCTATATATTGCCTCTGATACAGAAACCCTAAGTACCCGATCAAAAATCCACGAAAGAGTCTGTAGCCGACGTCATCTCCATCCCTAGATCGGGAGAGATCTGAAGCTCTTCCCGGCACCCTCCCGGAGGGGAGAATTCACCCTGGAGGCCTTCTTCATCACCATGCAATCCTCTGGTGTGATGCGTGAGTAGTTCATCGATTACGGGTCCATGTAGTAGCTAGATGGTTGGTTCTCCTCCTTTGTGCTATCATATTTAGATCTTGTGAGCTCCGTTCATGATCAAGATCATCTATTTGTAATCATACATGTTGTGTTTGCGGGGATCCGATGGATATTGAGATGCTATTTCAGATTGATTATTGATTCTATCATGTCTTTGTTATTTGTGATCTTGCATGCTCTCCGTTGTTAGTAGATATCTTGGCCGAGTAGATGCTAGAAACTCTAAGAGGGAGTATTTATGCTCGATAGTGGGTTCATTCCTCTAGTAATCTGGGGAAGTGACAGAAATCTCTAAGGTACTAGATGTGTTGTTGCTACTAGGGAGAAAACAACAATCCTTTGTTCATAGAACAATCGTATTGTTTACTTTACACGCAATGCTTAATGCAATTATCTGTTGCTTGCAACTTAATACTGGAGGGGTTCGGATGATAACCTGAAGATGGATTATTAGTCATAGATGTAGTTGGATTATGGTCTATGTATAATGTTGTAATGCCCAATCATATCTCATAGGAGTCAAGATGATTAGTATATGCATATATGCTTTATCGATGTTTGTTAATTTCCCCGCTGTAATTTGTTCACCCAACATGACATCTATCTTAAGGAGAATCACCACTAGTGAACTATGGACCCCGGTCCTTTCTTTTACCATCAATCTACAATTGTTGACTGTTTTCTGTTTACTTTCTGCAAGCTATTACTTTCTTCCACACAATACGTTTAATCCTTTGTTTTTAGCAAAACTGGTGAGATTGACAACCTCACTGTAAGTTGGGGACAAAGTTCTATGGCTGTGTTGTGTAGGATTCCAAGTTGGAAACAACACCTTGGAGGTGTTTCCTTGCTCCTACTGGTTCGATAACCTTGGTTTCACAACTAAGGGAAAATTTGTTGTTGTGCTCATCATACCTTCCTCTTGGGGTTCCCAACAAGCTCATCTTATCTTGAGCCAACAAGCATCTTTCTGGCGCTATTGCCGTGGATTGAAGGAACAAGCACCCACGTCAACCATGTGCCAGCACTCTCTGCGGCGTATGCCGCTATTGAACGCGTTGATTGAGCGATCTTCGGAGATATCTTCCACTGAATTTTTGATGATGGACCACCTTTGGAAGTAGGAGCGAAGGGAGTCACTCGGATTTTGGCAGCAGGCCCTGAGTTCTTCGATTGACGCGGGCCACTTGTTGGTGCCTTTGAAGTTGTGGACGAAACTGTACCCCAGCTCCTCCCAGCTGTGGATCGATCCGCGAGGCAGATTGTTGAGCCATGCGCGAGAAGCGTCTTGCAGCTGCAGTTGGAGGCACTACATGTCTGTGCACTTGTTCCCACCGTGCAGCTTGACGGAGGAGATGTGGTCTTCCAGCCAGAATTTTTGGGTCTTGGAGGCCATCACTTCAGGTTTTCCAAAGGAAGCTTGAAGCCTTTCCTCATTCGAATCTGTTGTATGGCCCTACTGAAGCAGCTGGCGCCGCAGAGCTCTGTTCCTTTGTCCTCCGACTCAGTTGAGTAAGCACGCTTGGCGCGCATCTTGTTGACCTTGCGCTGTGTGATTTCATCATGCGCGTCATAATCACAGTCATGTCCCCGTGAGCTGCGGCATCGCCGCGATAAGTCATGGTCATCCTCACTGGAAGGTGACGAGGGATATCTCGTAGGTGGAGCCTTGGATTTATTTTGCTCCGATGTTGGCTCCTTGGCCAGGGCATCTTTGACCAATCCAAGCCCGACGATGGTAGATCGATGCACGGCAGATCATGGATCTCCGGCTGGTGGCTGGTTGGTTAGAAGATACGTGGTAGCTTCTATCACTACAACTTGCGGTGTTTTAGGGATCATGTGACCCCGGGAGTCCACCGACATGAATGAGAAGTCGAGGGCTCTTGTTGCCTTGTCCTGATCTTTGTTATTGAGGGGGTTCAGTTGAGAGTGCCTTTTGGCGGCTGTGGGACCATTGCCTTTCAAGGAGGATCCACCGATATAGGAGAGTTCTGCCCGTCGGGCACTAGACTAATCTATGGCCTTCTTGCAAGCCTCGAGTTGTGCGTTCACCTCCTACTGGTGTTTTAATTCCTAGATGAGTAGCCAATGGTATCCCATCAACATATCACGTGATGTGTCTACTAGCAGGGTTTGCCCTGTAGGGCTTCCTTGCATCGCGCCCATTCAGCGTTGTTGAGGTGGATCTCTTGGTGCACCGACCCGTTATTGGCGTTTTCGCACTGATTGTTGGGGTTGGGAAGGTTGGGATGCTCACCGTTGGCGGGGCCATTGATGGGAGCTCCATTGGTAGGCCCACCATTGCCGGTGTTTCCTTGAGTGTCCCCATCACCATTGGTGATGACGGCGCACATGTCATAGTTAGGGACGTCGCTGCTCCCGCAACTCTCAGATGAGCCGTAGGCACCGTCCTGCGACAACTGGTCACACAAATCGGAGTCGCAATTGTTCTTGCTATCCATGCCGTAGGCTGAGGCCAATGCGTTGAGCTCGCTCAGGCTGCCGATTGGTGGTGGGAACCAGGAGGCAGGTGCAATCGAAGGTGCTGACACATAATCATGGAAGCGGAGCGTGCCGATCTACCCGACCTGGAAGCGTAGGCTCCCAATCATCATGCCGGTTCTGTTGCCTATGGACTTGAAGTTACTCGAAGTCCGGACAAGTCGCCTGCGAGTGGATGATGAAGTAGAAGGTACCGAAAAGGAGGCGATTCTCCGCTTCAACAGAGTTGTAAATCGTAGTTGATGGGTCCGATGAAGCCATAACATCAGCACTCCCGTTTCCCATAGACGGTGCCAACTGACGAGGAGTTAACTCGTCAATGCCCATCGTTGATGGACTTGGGTTAGAGGAAGTGGGGAGCACTAGAGTCATCGATCGGCTAGCAAACAAGCACATCAGGGACACGCGGTTTACCCAGGTTTATTCCCTCGGAAGGTACCCTACTTCTGCTTGTCTTATCTTTGATTATCGAGGAGTCAAAAGTTACAGGGGTGCACATATGTAATCTGGCGGTGTGTAAACTAGGGTTGCGAATATTTTTCTCGCTGCTCCCTCCTATCCTTTATATAGGGATGCTAGGTCTGAGGATAACAGGCTGGGTCGGTTATAGATTAGGGTTTCCCTTTTAAGTTTCTATCTATTCTTTGCCATGTCCTTTAAGGAGTCGCTTTTCTCCGGGCCTAGGCCACCCGAATCCTTGCTAGACTTCATTTGTCCCGCGGGTTACTCCTAGGCCAAACCATATAGGCTAATCCTGGGCACCCATGCGGCATACCCATGTCACAGAGGGAGTACCGAAATTACTTCATTTATTCTGCACGATATGTAAATCCTGGACGGTTAACGTTTGGGGTTGAACCACGCAAAGTGCTTTTGACTCTGAGCGCCAGTGCTCCATCTGTACTTAAAAAATTAAAAATATATTTATAAGTTTCAAAAAATGTTGAAACCAAATCGTAAAAGTTGCTAATGATGTATCCCACAAGATGCAAAATCTCAATTCAAAATGTTATGTATTTCGAGCTACACAAAAATGATAAAGTGTGACTTTTTTGTGATTTGAAATCACTATATTATAGATTACAATTTTGTTATTTTTGTGTAGTTAAAAATCATATTATTTAGATTTGATATTTTACATGTTTGTCGTATATATCACTAGCTACATCTTGATTTATTTTTAGAATTTTTTAAAACTAAAAAATATGATTTTTTTACTTTTTTTTAAAGCAGGATGACCAGTGCCCATGTGCACCAAATATCCACTCAGTTGGACCATGCAAACAATCTTGGTTTAGTGAACTTTGTATCCCATAGAACCCCTTCACTCTCCGGTGTGCTAGTGCATTGGTATCGTTGCAGAAGGGGAAGCGGTCACCGAAGAGGTGATTGCCTGTTTCGTCCAGATGATTTTTCAAACATAAGGCCTAAGCCATGCTTTATAAATAAAGCCATGAACAACAGATTCTTACAGAAACTTACACACATAGCACTATTACAAAGCAAACCCAAATGAACTAGATCAGTCCAAGATCAGAAACCAGTGGTAGTTCCGAAACAACAAGCCAAAATAGAGCTCATGAAGGCAGCCTAAGCTGTGAGTCATCTTCTGATGGAGGTGTAGATGTTCCTGATCGTTTCCATAATGACCTCCACCGCCTTCTGATCCTTCTTATTTCTAAGAAACATCCATTCCTGCAGATATATCGTCATTTTGAATAGGCAATCAACAATCTGCGCTGGAAAGACATTTTTAGTAGTAACTTTATTTCTAATATTCCATAATATCCAACAAATAGCCCCAAAACACAACCAGACCATCCGACGCATTCTGCCTAGTAAGTTATGCGAAATCGCTATCAAGTCACCAGCCCTAGCTGGTTCCAGTTATAGCCTAGTGTTTACCTAACACAAGCACAAATGAACCTAACAAGTAAGCAATGGAAGAAAACGTGATTCAAATCATCAACCTCCCCACATAGGGTGCAATTGCCATCAGATGGGCCTAGCCTCTTGTGAATTTGATCACTAAAGGGTAGCATATTGCGGATAAGCTGTCACATGAAGATCTTAATCTTTGTGGGTAGTTTGGCCTTCCACACATCTCGAAAGTGAGACGTGAGGGCCCCATTGCACAACCTAGTGATACAAATATCCTGTAGAGAAGCACCCCGTTGCTTCAAGGTGCTAGGAGATCCGATCCATTTCCCCACTAATATGTACCTACCCTAGTTCTCTGAACATGTTGTACCTTCCTACCACTTCTACCAAGCTAAGCAATCTATGAAACTCGAAATCACATCTTCCACTATTTTCCCATTAATGAACAATAGCACTAGGAATCCCAGGAATTGCAAAGAGGGTAGGATATTTGTCCTTAAGTGGACCCCTACCCACCCAGCAGTCCATCCAGAAGATGTACACCTCCTTTTACGCACCTGATGTTTCATTCCCATCTTAAAAATATTCTTGATTTTCTATAGGTTATTCTAGAAAGTGGAAGCTTTAGAAGGTGGAGAGGCAAGGACTTCTCTCTCACCCGAGAGATACCTGCCATGAATCAAGTCAGCCCAGATCCCCTGCTCATATTGGCAAAGTTTCTAGAACCATTTGCACATGAGGGCTATGTTCATCCTTTTAGTGTTGAGGATTCTCAATCCTCCCCGCTCCTTAGGATTATAGATCGTTGTCCAATTAACCATGTGGTACTTCCTCTTCTCTCTCACACTCTCCTAGAAGAATCTACAGAGAGGCTTGTCCATGGCAGCATGTGTTCCATCATAAAGAATGAAAATGCACATGGCAAAGGTAGGCAGGCTGGATATACACACACTCCTGAGTTCTAATCTAGTAGTCGACGACATAAACTTACCCCGCCATAGCTCTCACGTTTCCCATCAAGGACTCTGAGTCCTTTAGGGAAAGTTTCTTATCACTAACCGGCTGACCAAGGTACTTAATAAGGAACTTACTAAGTTTTTCTCCATCATCCACTCCCATGATGACTACCTAACTCTTAGTGAAGTTAATCTTTAGCCCCGACATGTTATCCAAAACACAAAAGCAAAAACTTGATATTGTGCGCTCCCAGGTCGTCTGATTGGATCATAACCATGGTGTCGTACGCATATTGAAGATGTGAGACACCCCTAGGGATCAAATGAGTCACCAGCCCCGTAATGTGACTATCTCTCCTAGCATATTCCGGGATCATGGAGAGGGTGTCTGCCATCAAATCCAAAAGAAGAGGCGAAATAGGGTCCCCTTGACGTACTCCCTAAGCATTTCGAAAGTACGGTCCTATTTCCCCATTTATGTTAATCATTGTTTGGCCTCTCGTGACCAACTGCATTAGTCGGTGAACCACCCCTGGTTCAAACTCTTTCCTATGCAGCACCATCTAGAGAAATCCCAATTAACACGGTCACATGCCTTCTCAGAGTCTAGTTTTAGGAATATGGCTCATGTCTTATTTATTTTCATCTCATGAATATTCTCCAAAGAGCCAACACTCCATCATGTAAGCATCTCCCTTTGATAAAGGTCGTCTGGCACCGATCCACTTTCTATGTGCTATAGGGTACAGTCTAGTACAGATGTTCAAAGGAAGCCTCTTGGATATCTCCATTGTTGTGATGCGTGCTCTATTCCGGCTGAACTGTGACCTGACCAAAGCTATTGAAGAAGTCCTGCTTGAGCATGCAGGAGCTCTTGAGATCGAGCAGGTCGAGTACCTGACAGCTGCCTGACCACTCTAGTTAATTCATCTCTGATGTGTTCCCAGTTTCATCATGTTGTAAGAACTTCCACTTAGTTTATGTTTTTATAACGTTGCCCGTTTGCATCCAATTGTGAGTGTGCTCCCCGCCCTGGCGAGGCTCCTAAGCTACTTTATTTGGAAGATTAAGCAAGACATGTTACGATTAGGTATGGCCAATGTTCAATGTTAGATTTGAACATCATTTTTTCTGAATTGGAACCCAAGAGGGATCAAAGATCCTAGAGGACGTGACGTGGTCAGTGAGCTGGTAGCCTATTCCTCTTGCTACATAGCATGCCTCCAAGAAAAAAACTAGAGAATGTTGACTCCTTCACAACTGACCACCTTGGTGCCAATCATCTACGACACTTTGTGCAATGGCCAACAATTGGCACTAGAGGAGGCATCTTCATGCTTTGGGATGACTCGGCTATTCAAGTGTCCAACGTGACCATCGCCATGTTATACCTCTCGGAAGATGTTGTGATCATCAACTCAAAGATCTCCTTTTAGATAACCACAGTCCATGGCCCAACTAGAGGCAACTTAAAGGACAAATTCTTTGCCGATCTTGTAGCTTCAAAACCCTCACAAGGAACAATATGGAAGACATCAGAGATTTTAGCCAAATCCATTGATCTCGTGAAAAAACCGAAGCAATTCAAACCAAAGTAGAATTGTGGGATTTCGAAATTCCTTATTCTCTTGTGACCTCAAAGAAATCCACCTGCAAAACCGAAGATTTACTTGGAGCAACGATCAACAAGATCCTACCATGAGCAAGCTCGATACTTTATTTTGCAATGAAGAGTGGGATGTTGAATTTTCAAGACACATTCTCCACGCATTATCCTTGTCCTTTTATGACCATTGTCCTCTCCTCCTTGCAAATGATAGTGGACCCAGAAAACCAAAATCCTTCCGCTTTGAGAATTTTCGATCAAAATGTCGGGCTTCATGGAAGTGGTGAACAATTCTTGGTAAGGAAATTGCAACCAAATTGAGCGTCGGCAAATTCTTTTCCATAAGCTTAAGACAACCGGAAGAAATTTGCAGCGATGGAACAAGTCACTTTTCTCCAAAGCAAAAGTTGAGCTACACATGGCTTTAGAGATTATCCTACCCTTGGATGTGGCCCAAGAAACTAGAACCCTCTCCATTCAAGAAAGATATCTTCGAGTGCTATTAAAGAGAAGAGTTATTGGTTTGGCAGCTCTTGAGAAATCAAGGAAAAGGCAAGCGTCAAGAATCACAAGTCTAAAATAAGGAGACGCAAACACTAGGGGCGTGTTTGGTTGGTCGGGCTCAAATTTCCTAGTTTTGGGAGTTGGCCCGCTGGATGCTGCATCCACCGAGATTGGGATTGGGCAAAAATTGGCATTTCATTCAGCTTACTGCATTTTCCTTTCGTGCAATTTGGCCCAGTTGTTTGATTGCACGCATTTGTGATTTAATTCCCGGTTGATGCAATTTGCAGGTGTTTGGTGCTTTCGTTTGCACTTGATCACATGGGTTATGGTCACCCATTTCAAATTGGGTGATCTTACCACCACATTTGCCATGAAGACACACAACATACATTGCACAAACATCACACACATTAGGGCATAACTCGTTAGCAGGTTCAGGACACCTACAAGCCACAATCAAGGGTTTTACTAGCACCACTGATCAAAAGCACCATCATTAGGGGCATCCCATAACCCTACACCATCAGGAGTTTAACCCTGATCAAAATCCATCTCACAGTAGTTCACCATCCCATGTTCATCAACACAACTACAACTACGTACTTATAGAGCTAACTAACACATAACATAACACTAGGTCGTTGTCTAGCTGTGGTCAGGGCAGGTGTACTGCCTAGCGCTGGAGGAGCTGGCATTGAAGAATTTCATCTTCACGATGTATGCATGGAGATTGAAATCCAGAACGTTGTCCTGCAGTTCATACTTGTAGACTAGCTTTGGCCAGTTCTTCCTCAGCACCACCTAACCGCTGAACCAGTCCACCTGCACCCGTTCATCCACCATCGGTAGGCAGACCCCGGCATGACAAGGGGCAATGGGATCCTGATTCAGTCCCTCAGGACCTTCTGGAATGTCGGTGGTATCAGCAGCATGTGGAGGTCAGCCTCCTCCAACTAGACGATGAAGTTGCAAGGGACCTGGGCCCTAGGGTGGTGCCCAAGCCTAGGCTAATGACCATGCTTGTTGGCTGGCTGGTGCGCCGCCTCCAGCCTACCCTGCACCAGTGGATTCATTTCCCTATGCTAGCGGTTGATAGGGAGCACGTCTTGATATCCTGGTGGGGGATGCTAGAGCCTCTCGACCGTATCACAATCTAGCTTCAGAACCTTGGCAGGAAGCAAAAATAAATGAGCCACAACATATGAACCATTCCAAATTTGGCTATGCTAATAAAGTTTCCCAAATCAGGCAACACACATGAATGAAAGTTCACATAAACTAGTACAATGCACATGATCAAGTTTTCCAAATCGGGCAATGCACATGAAGCAACGTTCACATGAACTAGTACAATGCACATCATCAAGTTTCACAAATTGGGCAATGCACATGAATCAAAGTTCACACGAACTAGTACAATGCACATGATCAAGTTTCCAAAATTGGGCAATGGATATGAATCAAAGTTCACATGTAGTAGTGCAATGCGCATGAAACAAGTAGAAATCGCAAAGTTTCCCAAATTAGGTTGTGAATATGAATAAAAGTTCACAGGAAGTAGTACAAATGCACATGAACTAGTAGTACTCACAACCCCAATCTGAGGCATTTCGCTGGTTCGAATATGCAATCTGCATAGAATGAAATCCCTAAATAGAAACTATATGAAACCCCAAATTTTACTTCTGAACCGCTTTCGAATCCTAACTTGGTCGATTGAATCCCTAATCATAACCTAATCCTAATTTGCTATTTGATTTGTGTAATCCAATCTTGCAAACCCTTACCGCTAAACAAATATGGGAAGATCGAGAACTTACAATGGACAATGTGGTCGTCGTGGATGCTCCTAGAGCAACTACAGGTGGCGCCACGCGGGAGACGAGATGCCGGGTGCGGTGGTTGGGGCCGCCGAAAGGGGCAGAAAAATCCTCGTCATTTCATCGAGGGTTAGCACGCGGAATGCTAGGGCCTATCCTGCCGCCTTGTTTACAGATGCGACCACCGAGGAAGAATATGCAGCCACCAAGGAAGAAGAGGTCGCCTCCGTCATGGACGTTGCTGCCCGAGTTGCTCGAGGAATCACGCAAATGGGGAGGAGCCTTGAGTGCCCTCTCCAAGGCTGCATCGCCTCCAGCGACGAGCTTATCCATCTGGGCGAGCGCCCATTTCACCTGGGCCGTCATCTCTCCGATGGTGAGGGAGCGGAGTGGAGGGAGAGGAGGATGTGCGCTGGTGAAAGAGCATGTGGGCCCCATGTGTGGTTTTGGTAATTAATGACAATCTCTATGGACTAATGTTTTCATTAAGTTGCACTTGTAGGAATTGTCCATTGGCATTGCTTGGAGCATGTGTTGGATTCAAGGTATAAGAAATGAAAAAGAAGAAGCATTGGTCAAGGGCTTTGGTCCTATTGGAATCTTGTAGAAGAAGAAGAATAAATAAAAGAAGATCAAGTGTGTCTTGAAGAAGTAGATGGAGTTCCTCATGTGTATCTTCAAGACATCATCCAATTGGAGTTAGAATAAATGTTGTGCAATCTCAAGATGTGCCATATCTAGAAGATCTCATACTTGAATCTTGCCATCCTCGGTGATAATGGATCAATGAAGGCAAGGTTAAAGAAGAGGTTTCCCCATAGTGTATGGGGGAGCATGTTTCAAGTCTTCATCATACGAGCTCAAGGAAGAGCAATCAAGAAAGTCTCGAGAAGGACAAGATCGTCTACATCGAGCTCAAGTGGAATGCTCAAGGAAAAGGTATTATCATGATAGGTTTTTCCTTTTGTCGGTCTCATGTTGTTGTTGGGAGACCAGCTTTAGGATAGATAACCGTATTATCAAGAGGGGCTCTCGAGTGAGTAACTTGATCATATCCTTCAAAGAGAGCTCAAAAATTTGCATACTTGGCATCATATTTCTTGGTTCTTATTTGGTTATTATCCATGAGTGTATTTAGAGCTTGTGTTAATCTCCATGACAAGCTCAAGTTCATCAAAAACGGATTTCATATGCATTCTCTATTGCATTTTCGATGTTGGAGGTTTTACCGGTTTGTATTTTATAGATAGGTTAAAACTTTCATCATTAGGTTCTATCCTACATTGCTGGACTATTATGGTTCCCTGCATAATATTGTAGAGATTGTTTTCCTCTTCGAAACGAGCCCAAGATCATCAAAATTAGAGTCTAGATGCAAAAATTATGATTGTTTTTGCATCGGTGTTTCTGCCAATTTTATGAGGGCCAGAGACTCCGGGGTGCGGGGGTGGGGGCGTAGACTCCGGCCCAGATTCCGATGGGGTGTACAGAGAGCATCTGGAAGCTCACCGGAGTCCTATCCGAAGTTTGGACTCTGGAGACTCTAGTCCTAGGGGACGGAGACTCTAGTCCTAAAGGCCGAAGACTCCGAGATAAGTGTTCTGCAACAGCTAGTTGACATGGGGGCTATAAAATCCCCCCTTCTTCCTCCTTGGGCTGGTTGCTTTCTCTCTCTCTCTCCTCCATTGTTTCTACCTTCAATATCTTGCAAATACTCTCAATCCCTCCCATATTTCTTGAATCTTGTTGGGGGATTTGAAGGGGAGATCTAGATCTACAACTCCACCAATCCATCTCTCCTCTATGTGAGGGGAACATATTGGGATATAGATCTTGGGGTTTCTTTTGTGGATTTCCTCTTGTGTTCTTCCTCTCTTATTCCCCCAATACCTTTTGTAGCTTTGGTGGAATTTGATAGTGAAGGACTTGCCATTGCATTAGGTGCAATGGTTTGAGTTCTCCTCAGAGGATTTGGTTGGTGAAATCAAGAAGCTTGTCCCTCTTTGGTTCTTGGAACTCTAGACGGTTGTGTGGACTTTGTGGTGAGTTCTTGGGGCCGTCAATTAAGTTGTGATGCTCTCACAATATTGTGGACTTGGTGGTGATTATTGGGATCCACCAATTAAGTTGTGGAGATTGCCCCAATCTTGTACAGGTTTCGAGACTGCCCTCAAGTGTCCCATAGTGGATTGGGTGCTTGCCGTGCGGCGGGTTCTCGGGAGAATAGGGTGAGGCCTCTTGTGGCATTGGTGGTCTTAGTACCGCCCACACCTCCAACGAGACATACTCCCTTGTTGGGACGAACTCGGTAAAACATTGGTGTCCCCGCATGCCTCGGTTATCTCTATACCCGAGCTCTTTACTTATGCACTTTACATTGTGATAGCCTTCATGCTTGAAGTAATCTATCTTGCTATCACCTTGTTGGTTGTATTGCTTAGCATAATTTGTTGGTGCACATAGGTGAACCATAGTATATATAGGATTTGTGCTTGACAAAATAAAACGCTAGTTTTATTCCGCCTTTGTTAAGCCCATCTCGTAAAAGTTTTTAAACTGCCTATTCACCCCCCTCTAGGCGCCATCCGTGATCTTTCAATTGGTATAAGAGCAAGGTCTCTCGCTTTTAGGCTTCACCACCTTGAGATTAAAGATCCTGACTAGGGGATTAGTGCATGATTCCATTTATATATTCGATGGCACAAATTATGATGATTGGAAACTTCGCATGCTTGATTTTTTCGGGGCATTCACCCATCTATGGAGGGAATTCTATATTCTTATCCTATGGATCCCCAAAAGGAATCTTTAGAGGAGAAGATGAACTCTTATGTAGATGCTCAAGCTACTAAAGTGCTTTTACTTGTTGTGAGCAATGTAGTTATTTCTTCAATCATGCCTTATCGGAGTGCTCATGAGATTTGGACAAAGCTTCAAGATAAATATGGTGTGTCCAACATTATTGAGGATGATTGTATTCCCTCCACCTCCGGCCATGATGAGTTCTCACCTTTTACCACTTCACCAACATGTGATTTTTCACAAGGTAATGATATGGTGAGTGGTGATAGAAATTGCAATATAGATAGTGTACTTACTATTGGCAATCCATCTTCTCTATCTAGTTGCAATATTTTATCTTTGGACCTTAACACTTCTAGCACTCAAAACTCATTACATGATTGTGTTGATAGTCCTTGCATATCATGTAAAAATGGCTTGAATAGATCTCATTATGATATGCTTGCTTTGTCTTGTGGCCATGATAAAAAATCTTCTATTTCCTCTAGTGCTTATGTTGCTAACCATGTAGAGGAAACCGAAGATTCTATGGGTCAAGACAAGTGCTAGAATGGAGCTTCAAGAAAAGTATCATGACCACCTTGTTCAAGTTCTCACATATGCCTTATGGCTAAGGAAACAAATGTAACCTCTTTGGATCCCATTGTATCTCATCATGTTGATGATGATGATGATGATGTTATTGATGGTAGTGATGACGATGTTGTTAATGATAGTGATGATGATGATGATCATCATCTTGTTGATTATGATATTGCCTCTATTCAAGAAATGGGAGAGATTGTCTTTCCCGCTCTTCATAAAAATAAAATTGCTTGCTCCAACTTTGTTGAAATTTTGTCTTGTGCTATTGAGGGCAAGAAACTTATTGAGGAGTAAGAAAATATCATATATCAAAAGAATGAACATGAGCGTGAGTATGGTAACGAGATTGCCTATCTAAAGAGCTCCCTTGAAGAAGAACAAAACACCAAGGAATCTCTTGAGGATACTTTTACTCTAGAATTATCTAGAGTAAAGGAAAACCATGATAGAGAACTTGTGGTGGCAAATGTTCTCAAAACTAAAAATTATGAACTCGTAGTTTCCCATGATAAACTCATAGTTGCCCATGCTAAACCAATTTGGACCTCCTCTACCCCAGAGATGAACATAAAATTCAAAATCAACCCTAGAGAATTTACAGTGTTTTAAATTTCAAAACCAACCATTGTTGAGGCAACAGAGAAACCAAAAGTCCTGTCCTACAAGTGAACCACATTGAATTTGGTTGCATTTCCACCAAATCAAGCTTGAAGAACCAAACTGATCATGTGGATGTTCAATTTGAATCAAGCTCTTCCAAATGAGATGACTAAAAAGAATTCTCTTGTTCTGAAACCATTGATGAAATTGACAGAATGTCCAAAAAAATCCAAACAGTCGGATCAAAAGATAAGCCCTCTTCAAAGTTCAGAGAAGGTGGTGGTGTTGCAGTAATGTTCAAAATCTTTGTGTTCTCAAGTTCAACCTCTTTCAGTGTAGGTTTGGCCTCGATAACTTCTGAAACTTGAACACGAAAATGGACACGATGAATAGGTAAATCCAAAATGATTCTAGTGGAGATACTCTCCCCTTCAAGCAAGAATCGTGCATCAATGGCCACCCCATTAAAACTCCAAAGCAGAAGTCTCCGAGCATGATGCCTCGATAAGAGAAAAGTTGCACGAGGAGCAACACTAGGATCAACAAGAGAAGTGCAGCTTGGTTTCCATTTGAGGGGGTGAGATTCATTGTTTAAAAGGCCCCCCAGAGATCTAGGTGAAGATCCAGTAGAAGTGCCATGAACTCCAGCCAGGTGAGAGGGAACCTCACGACAAAATCTAATTTGATCATCTCTCCATTTCCAAAACGGTGCCCTTCCAGGGGAAGACCATCCGCATTCAAAATAACCAACCAATCTTTGTTACTCGAAAAAACCAATGAACCTTCCAAGAACTTACCACTTTATTTGGCACTAGTGTAAGAAACCTTCTAGCTACCGGCTGAGGAATCCATGGAATTACACCACCAGGGGATTAGTCGAAAGGTGATGAGGAAAGGAGTAGTTTGATTCGATCAAAAAAGGGATTTGGACGCCGGTGAGGGAGATCACCGATGGTGGGAGTTAGACCATGGGGCTAAGGTGGGGGAGCCATTGGTCGATATCATTGCTTCTTTGCATGCAGTCGGTTCATCATTGTCAAAACAATAACGACTTATTTATCAAATCTCACTATTTGATTATTACCCGACCCACATGGTTCAATAGGAACTCAAATCTGCGAGATCACAAGCTTTGTAACCATGGGAACCATGAGCATTGTGCCTGCCTCCAGGACACTTTTCAGCACTGTGCTACTTAGAGCATGTTGCTTAGGTTCATCAACCTAATAAAAGTTCTAGTGTCCTCCCACTTAACTTTTTGCGAAAAATTCCTTCTTAAGAAACTTGATGTTCTAATTTTCAGACTCTTTTGTATTCAGTGTTATGGAGGAATACCCAACTATTGCTTTTGGATAACCTACAAAGACGTGCTTATACAACTTTGGTTGTAACATTTTACTTCTGTCTAGTATACCAAAATTTAAGAAAAGACAACTCGGGTTTTATCCCAAACCATAACCCGTATGGTGTCATTTCAACGGATCATGATGGTTCTCTTTTCATTGTAAAAGCGGTAGTCTCTAAAGTTTTAATCCTTAAAACATAATGGTAGTTTTATAAATGACACCTTTGATCTTACCATGTCAAATAACGTTTGATTTCATCTCTCGAACATTCCATACTCTTATGGTTTATCGGGAAACACAAATACATGGAACAATTCCTCAAATCTTAGGTGTTTTGCTAAAGTTGTAACTCAAATATCTTCCTTTATGATAGAATCATAAATTCTTTATTTTCTCGTTACAATGATTTTCAACTTCATCTTGAAAGCCTTTGAACATTTTTCAAATGTTACATACTTCTTGCTTTTTGAGTAAATATACACATATATTCACTCAAATTTCTGGAGAAAGTATATGAAGTTGAAAGATCTACCGCTCATGGCTACACATAATGCAATATATACATCAACATGTACAATGTACAATAACTTAGTCATTCGTTCCTCTTTGGACTATGAACGAAGATCCAATTATGTCTAGGAAAGTCTCAAAAGTGTCAATTGATCAAAATCAAAGACTCCAAAAATCCATCAACATGGAATTTCTTCATATTTTCTTTCAAATATAATTGAAACGGCGATGTAACTTCGTAAGTGATCTTTCAATCATTTGTCTTGCGACATTTTAGCATTAGTTTTTATGGACGTGGTTTCTCCAACTAGACTCGTAAAAGTTCATCTGTCTTCTATGGAATACGGTAATTATTTGAACAACCATTGTTCTCATAATACTGAAACAAAATAACAATTATTAAAACAAATCTTGAAGGCAAGCTTTGATGTCAACAAGAAACACAATAACACTTTATTTGTTTTCGATGAACATCATCACATATTCTTTGGCTAGTTACTTAGGCCATGGTAGTTCATGAATTGTGTTGTTCTGTGTGACATTTCACACCAGCAAATTCGGTATCCCATACCCAAGAACCACATTGTTGAACAAGAAAAGAATATAGCCATAACATGTATATCATCTGTATACCTAAGCTGGACGATACGTCATAAACGTATCTATAATTTTTGATGTTCCATGCTTGTTTTATATCAACTATCTTATGTTTTGTCAACATTTTGAGATACTTTTATGCATTTTCTGGAACTAACCTATTAACAAGATGTCGTAGTGCCAGTTATCTGTTTTCTAATGGTTTTGGTTTCAGAAAAGCTGGAAAATAAATATTCTCGGAATTGGACCAGACAAAAGCCAAAGTCAATATTTTACCAGAAGACTCACGGAGCTAGAAGACGAGACGTAGAGGGGCCAGTGGCTGGCCACACCAACTGTTGACGCGGGCCATGCCATGTCGTGCCAGGGGGTGGTGTGGGCCCCTTAGGCCTCCACCGACCTTGCCCCTTCGCATATAAAAGCCTCCTAGGGCGAAAACCCTAGGCACCACTTCCATGAAAAGTTCCGCAGCACCGCCACCACCAAAGGGGAGATTCGAGGGACAAAAGTCTCTATTCCGGCACCCTGCCGGGATGGGGAAGTGCCCCTGGAGCCATCTCCATCAACTCCACCACTATCTCTATCACCGCTGTTGACTCCCATGATGAGGAGGGAGTAGTTCTCTCTCGAGGCTAAGGGCTCTACCGGTAGCTATGTGTTCATCTCTCTCTCTATGCGTCATCTTATTGAGATCATGAGCTTTGTAATCTATAGATCTATTCTGCTACTCAAGTGCTTTAATGAATCTCTTCTTATCCCCATGTGTGTGAAGTTGATAGTGTGCACACCGTGTGGCACTTTGGTTAAGGTTACATAAATACTTATCATGAGTATAAGTTGAGTTGGATGTCTCTATGAGATTGTGGTGTTTGTTGGAACCATCTAGCGCTCAATGTGACAGTGACGAGTTATCTAGATGGGGAACGCGAACTTTAAGGTGTGCTGTTATAGCCCTACATCATCCAACCGTAGAGTAGTTCAGGGTAGCATCATAAAGAGAAGATATTTATATGAGAGTGTCCACTAGTGAAAGTATGATCCCTAGGCCTTGTTTCTAAGCATTGAAACACTGTTTACAATCAGTTATGTTACATGTTTGTTGCTGCCACTATTATTTAAGATTGCAATTACCACATATAATCATCCATATTACTTGTATTTCATTATCTCTTCGCCGAACTAGTGCACCTATACACCTGACAAGTGTATTGGGTGTGTTGGGGACACAAGAGACTTCTTGTATCTTGATTGCAGGGTTGCTTGAGAGGGATACCTTTGACCACTTCCTCCCTGAGTTCGATAAACCTTGGGTGATCCACTTAAGGGAAAACTTGCTACTGTTCTACAAGCCTCTGCACTTGGAGGCCCAACACTGTCCACAAGAATAGAAGCGTGTGTAGACATGAAGCTATTTTCTGGCACCGTTGCCGGGGAGGTAAGGTAAAAGGTACTCACATCCTCTGGCTACTAAGCTATCTTCTAGTACTGTTGGTGGGGTGTGAGTGCTCAAAGTTATTTCCTTTAGATTCTGCAATTATATCTTTTTGTTTCTTGTTTTTATTTTCACTAGTTAGGCTTAATGGAAAACAACAAAAAATATAGAGAGCTTTTTAGTATTTTTCCTGAGGTAGAACATGAATGGTTTGAAAAGAAAATTAAAAAACCCATGGAACTTTCTTTGCATGCTAATAGCAATATTATTAGTATGAATTCTTTGAACACCATTATTGCTAATGCTATGGAAAAATCTAAGACTGGGGAAGCTAGTTTTTATGATAATGATCTTTTTAGTCCCCCAAGCACAGAGGAGAAAATTTACTTTGATGATACTATACCTCCAATATATGATGATTACAATGATGAATATGATATTTTTAGTCCACCTACTATTGAGGAGAAAATTAATTATGATTACAATATGCCTTCTATATTTGATGATTATGGTGATGAGAATAATAATGATAGCTATTTTGTTGAATTTGCTCCCACTACAACTAATAAGAATGACTATGTTTATGTGGGGAGTATTAATTCTTTTATGCATGTGGCTCATGATAAGAATATTTTATGTGATAGTTATATTGTTAATTTTATTCATGATGCTAATGAAAGTTATTATGAGAGAGGGAAACATGGTTTTATGTATCTCAACAATATTAAGTTTCCCCTCTTTATGTTGAAATTTTTGAAGTTACACTTGTTTTACTTTCCTATGCTTGTTGCTTTGTGCTTTCATGAATTTTTTCTTTACAAGATTATTTTTCATAGGAAGTGGGTTAGACTTAAATTTTTTCCTTATTTTCTTCTTGATGCTCCCTTTTACTTCAACTCATATTTCTTATGTGAGCATCATCGAAATTATCAAGCCTATCTTAATGGCTATAAAGAAAGAGCTTTTGGGAGAAAACCCATTATATATTTACTTTCAGTTTATTTTTGTTTTGTTGAGTCTTGGAAGTTATTGGCTCAGTAATAACCTCTCCTTATCCTTTTTCTGTGGTTTTTGTGCCAAGAATAACCTCTAATGAGAGAGAAGTAAGACTTGGGAAAGTTGCTGTCCCGAAACATATTTTTGTGCATCATTGTATAAAATCGTGAAAAATCTCAGTACGTCGGATTGAGCTGTAATTTTTTGTGCTTATGCCCCATGTTATTACCCAATAGTCGATAGTTTTGCACTTTTTTATTTGAGGAACAGAAAATTTTCTAAAAAATCAGTTTTTTCCTGCTGGTCTGTTTTGACAGATTTGTGTCATTATTTGCATTTGCCTCTTAATCTCTTTATCTTTGTGTTCTCACCAATCACTTAAGCTTTTAGAAGGAATTGCTACAGTAGCTTGTGTTTTAATGGAAGTTTTACTTGTGTTGAAACTAAACCCAAAGACTTATTATCTTGAATACACTAATGTTGCTAATGAAGATTGTGTGAAGTTTTGTATGAAGGAAATTTTCAAGTGTAGGGAAGAATAATGTGATGAGATGAAGTATGGACAAAATCTCATGCTTGGGGATGCCACCCGTATCACCCCAAGAAATATTCAAGAAGTACAAGAGTCAAAGCTTGGGGATGCCCAAGGCATCCCCTTCTTCATCAATAATCTCAGGTCTTCTTTCAAGACATTTTATTTTTATTACCTTATGCATTATGTGTTGTTCTTGGAGCATCTTTGTTTTTAGTTTTCTTTAGTTTGGTTTGCTTAAATAAGTTGGTTGTATCCCAACACACTTCTTTTGGAGAGAGACACACCCCGTTATTCATTGCTTAGAACAGCCTAGTTTTCACTCTTATTGTTCTGTGAGTGTTCTCCTTTGCTAGCACTGCGTTTAGCTTTAGTTTTCGATTTGGATTGGAAAAGAGTAGGAAAGTTCATGCTTATAAGTAGTACAAAAAGGATCTTGTTTTGACTATGGCCTAGACTTTATCATTTCATGTTTGATATTGCTTTGACTTTATGCTTAGTGATTATTGCTGTAGCATGAATTGTTACAAACAATTGAGATTGCTTAATGTGCCTTGAAAGAATCATGCGTTGTTTTAGCATATAAAGCATAGTATTGTGGTATTCTCCTTTGATGCTTTATTTGGGTTGACTTGGCGCATGCTCACACCATGTTAAGACTATACCAAGTCACCATAACCTCTATGATCATTTAGTTTTCGACTTGTAATATCACTTTATGCTTTAATTAATAATGTTTTGTCGCGTTGCATGATTATGGCCATTATTGATCTCTTAGTTGGTCGCTCCCAGTCTTTTGCTAGCCTCCACATGTACCAAGTATGAGTTCTACTCATGCATCCAACTCCAAATAAAACCAAGTTATTCCAAAGAGTCCACCATACCTACCTATTAGCATTATTGCTATTCCAAGTATATTCATGTTTTTATCTACCTTCCAAATTAAACTTGTTATGAGAAAATTAGTGATTAAAGATCTCACAAACTTGATGGCACACTTTACTTTCTTGCACTTAATAAACTTTAACCATTGTGCCCATCTATGTTGCATATATGCTTGCGTTTTGTAAGTTGTGAATTAGCAGAATCATGTTACCATGGGGAACGCTTTCAACATTGCACTTTATTTAGTTGATATCATGTTCTTTTGCTTATGGATACCGGTAGTGTGAAATGAAAGGGGAGCTTGTAAGGCTCATGGAGTTCGTATATGTGTTAGAGAAACGCCTGGGAGGCTAGTCTAAGCCATGCCTAATCATGGTGGAAACATGCAGCATAACCATAGTGAGCAATCTGTGAAGCATCCTAAAAAAAGAAGGGAAAAACCCTATGCAAATAGCATACAAAAAGATCGCTGAGATGCTCATTGCCTGCTCACCTTGTCATTTTGATCTGGGAAAGCTTCTGTATCATCGGGCAAGGGGTACCCTGTTGGCGGTTCTCTATGATACACATGTACTTACAGTGACAAGAACTTACCTGTGACTAAAGTTGAGTAGCCCGAGGTTCGAAACTCGTAAGTAAGGGGCATGAGATTTTGAGCTTATAACTTGTCAAGCATTTCCTCATATTTGTTCACTTTAACCTTAATCACCTAAAGATGCTTATGATAGGGGTAATGAGAGCTCAAAGCTAATAAGTACCATAGTTTTTGGAAGCTCTTTATGAAACTTGAATCCCTGCTTCCTTCCATGAAGGGCCTTTCTTTTACATTTATGTTGAGTCTCCATCTTCTATCTTTATGCACCTATTGAGAGAGCATAGTGGTCATTCTTAGTTTAATGTGCATTGTCCCAAAACTTGTTGATTGATTCATAACTTTGATATTGCTTGTTCTTAAACCATTTGTATCTAGTCACCCTTATGAACTTTGAAGGTGTCCTATGCATTTATGTTTTGCTACACTATGAGGGACAAGATGAATACCATTCTCATTATGTTTACTATATTGGAAACAAACAAACGTCTTTCAAAACATTGTTATTCATGAATCTTTTAATTTGTACCTTTTCATGCTACAACATAGTTGCTATGTCTTATTGTTAGAACTATATATTTCATGTCTATGTTAGAGTACTATGATCCCACCAATCAATGTTTTACAAATACCTTGATCAAGATTGTGATGGTGCATGTCACCTCAAAAATTATTCTTTTTATCACTTACCTACTCGAGGACGAGCAGGAGTTAAGCTTGGGGATGTTGATACATCATAAACATATCTATAATTTTTAATGTTCCATGCTTGTTTTATATGAACTATCTTATGTTTTGTCTACATTTTGAGATACTTTTATGCATTTTATGGAACTAACCTATTATCAAGATGTCGTAGTGACGGTTGCCTTTTTTCTGCTCTTTTTGGTTTCAGAAAAGCTGGAAAAGAAATATTCTCGGAATTGGACCAGACAAAAGCCAAAGTCAATATTTTACCAGAAGACTCACGGAGCCAGAAGACGAGACGCAGAGGGGCCAGGGGCTGGCCACACCACCTGGTGGCGCGGGCCAGGCTAGGCTGTGCTAGGGGGTGGTGTGGGCCCCTCAGGCCTCCATCGACCTTGCCCCTTCGCCTATAAAACCCTCTCGGGACGAAAACCTTAGGCACCAGATTAGATTTCCACAAAAAGTTCCGAAGTGCCGCCGCCACTGAAGGGGAGATTCGGGGGACAGAAGTCTCTGTTCTAGCACCCTGCCGGGACGGGGAAGTGCCCCTGGAGCCATCTCCATCAACTCCACCGCCATCTCCATCGTCGTTGCTGACTCCCATGATGAGGAGGGAGTAGTTCTCTCTCAAGGCTAAGGGGGCTCTACAGTAGCTATGTGTTCTTCTCTCTCTCTATGCATGATCTTATTGAGATCATGAGCTTTGTAATCTATAGATCTATTCTGCTACTCAAGTGCTTTAATGAATCTCTTCTTATCCCCACGTGTGTGAAGTTGACAGTGTGCACACCGTGTGGCACTTTGGCTAAGGTTACATAAATACTTATCATGAGTATAATTTGAGTTGGATGTCTCTATGAGATTATGGTGTTTGTTGGAACCATCTAGCGCTCAAGGTGACAGTGAGAGGTTATCTAGATGGGGAATTCGAACTTTAAGGTGTGTTGTTATAACTCTACATCATCCAACCGGAGAGTAGTTTAGGGTAGCATCATAAAGAGAAGATATTTATATGAGAGTGTCCACTAGTGAAAGTATGATCCCAAGGCCTTGTTTCTAAGCATTGAAACACCATTTACAATCAGTTATGCTACATGTTTGCTTGTTTCCACTATTATTTCAGATTGCAATTACCACATATAATCATCCATATTACTTGTATTTCACTATCTCTTCGCCGAACTAGTGCACCTATACACCTGACAAGTGTATTGGGTGTGCTGGGGACACAAGAGACTTCTTGTATCTTGATTGCAGGGTTGCTTGAGAGGGATACCTTTGACCACTTCCTTTCTGAGTTCGATAAACCTTGGGTGATCCACTTAAGGGCAAACTTGCTGTTGTTCTACAAACCACTGCACTTGGAGGCCCAACACTGTCTACAAGAATAGAAGCGTGTGTAGACATCACTGGACATTTGCAGCCTTTTCTTTTCTGCCAAATATTTATAGATTCTCTTTTAGCATTTATTTTTATTTTTTAAAGAATCTATTAACATCAATAGTGACACCATTCACATGACACATATTCCAAATCGTGTATAGTAAAATACTAATACCTTTGCACTTGCACTTTGAAGTGGTTCAAGATCATCAAATGTTTGGAATTCTTTAAAAATCCTTCTTCAGTAATCTTTTAGTGTAGTAAACATTTTACCTACATCTTCTATTCATCCTTATCATGAAAATTTCATGATCAAGCTACTATAGCCCATAAGGGTGAATCGCGAGTATAATGTCAGTTCCCAAAACCTTTTGGGAGATTAGGATGCCTAGCGTCTCCAACCTTCACAAATTCTCATACAATATGAGAACATTTATTTTGCCAAATTATACTCTGTCATATTGCTACCATAAACATTGTTTCAGATATCACAATATCTTACACACACGACAGTTTCTGAAATAATTCTTTCAGCTCCTAGATAACCTTGATACTAAAACAACTTTTGAATATCAAGGATCATGGAGGCAAGCATGATACGTTAGATACTAACACTGGAATTGTTACTCTTGATTTAATACTACTTATTAAACTTCATGGAGTAAATAGAATTTGCTAAAATTTTGCAATAGGACTTCTAAACTTTAAATCGACACTCAAAATAATACGATACCGGTTCGTAAAGTAAATATCAGAATTCTATAGTTCTATTATCTCAATTATAACTAAGCATAAGGTAGTACACGGATGCCAATGACTACAACAAAATATGCAAATTCACTTCAATTTAGTTTATGATAAATTGAGTTCAACTTTAATCATATTACTACATGAACTCCAACTCAAAAACAATATCCCTCATGTCTTTTTGGTGATTACATGAACCAAATCCACTACACCAAGACTGATCATCACGTGAGTTGGTGTAGCTTCAAAGGCGAGCATCTAGATGGTCATCATATCAACCATATGACTCATGCTTTACCTTTTGGTTCGTGTTCTGAGGCCATGTATGTACATGCTAGGCTCACCAAGTAAGAACCTTAGTTCTCGCATGTGTAAAACTATCTTACACCCATTGTATGCAAATATAGAGTTTATCAGACCGATCATCACGTGGTGTATCGAAATGATGAACTTTCTACGTGCATACTAAAGGAAGAACACATTTTTTCTTGATATTTAAATGAGGGATCATCTTATAATGCTACTAAAGCGCCATACAAGCAATATAAGATGCAAACAAACATCATATGCAAAAAGTGATATGATATGGCTCTTGCACTTGATCACTATCTTGTGCATCATGGTATGATCTTCATCATTCCTATATGTGTAAGGCCAAGGTCTATGGAACTTACACTTTGGTATGTTATAATTTCCAAGAGTATCAAGCCATACTACAAATTATAACATTACCATATCATAGCACTTTCCCAGCAAAACCAACAACTAGACGCTTCTAATTTATCTTTTGCATGCTTTTATGTGCTTTAGGGCTTTCAGAGATAGAAACTTCCTTGCCTACGAACATGGAACCACAATGATGATAATCAAATTATTAGCAACTCATTGTAAATCAGATATGGACTATAGTAGGAGAGACAGACACCTGCTAGCCACTTATGCAAAACTAGTTGCATGTCAAGCGTGGAACAGGTCTCATGTGCAAGAACATGTAAAGTTAGTGTGGGCCGCTTCATCCCACTATGCCACCAATATCCAAAATACATAGAAGATGCAATAACATGCCATCAACATCCACATAATCATATGTGTTCTTCCCATGCAAAGCATCTACGCATAGATCAGGCTCTGATACCACTGTTGGGTTCACAACATAGAAAACAAAAAAATTCCTATGATATGAAAGACTAAGCACCAAGATATATCTACCTAGATACAATCAACGAGTGGATATATATCCATAGAGATCTTACCCTCGAAGACCTAAAAGCTTTGTTAATGAAATCTGATTTCGTGGATGATGTAGTTCTTCACTTGCCCATCTCAAGATCATGATGAAGTCTAGCACCACAAAGCAGCAGCGCATCCATGATCGCACACACATCCGGTACCCTGACAACCTCTAAGTCCTCTCTCTAGCAAAGAAGCGGAAGCCCCAAATCCTTCCAGAAAAAATCCACCGGGAACATGTACTTCGCTAATCCAAAGCCATGGGAAATTGCTAGAGGGGGAAGAGAACCTTCATGAGGAGGTGGTGAAAGAGGAGAGGAGGCATGGGGCTCCTTTTATATGGGAGGAAGCACATCCCCATGGCCATGGCTGGCCGGCCATGGTGGGTTCCCCCACCTCTCCCTCATTCATGTGGGTGGATCCTCCACCAATCCCACTAACATCAATTTCAACTCCACTCACTTTGCATTTAATGTCCACTAAATTAAATGCATTTTCTCTTTAAATAAAACACTTTTATTTATTATATTAAAATTTTTTTAATTACTTTAATTAACAAACATACACATAAAACTCCTTGCAACATTTTGATATCACATGCAAAACCAATTTCAGCAATTTGGCCTGAAAAAATTCCAGTGTCCATTGAAATAATTGCAGCACTTTCATAATCTTTCTCTGGTATATTATTTTCTCCAAATGGTGTCACTATCTCTTAAGTGTGTCACCCTATGGTCCACAAATAATGCATACATGATCGAGACCCCTCTCTGATCAATAATCAGGAGTGGGACCTAGAGATCCGTACTGACTCCCACACATTCAATGAAGACTATAGTGATCGTGTGAACCTTTAATGTCGTAACTAAATCCCTTTGTCTCACGATATATTACATGTCCGAGATTCGATCATCGGTATCCCCATACCTAGTTTGATCTTGTTGTAGACAAGTACTCTTTTCTCGCTACCGTGATATAACATGATAGTGATCTTATCACTTTCTTTCAAGCTATATCAATATGATATCATCGATAGGGCCCAGAGTATATGTCTCCGTCATCGGGATGGACAAATACCACTCTTGATACATGAGCCTCTACATAACACTTTCAGAGTATCTAAACCCACCTTTATTGTCACCCTGTTACGGTGTGACGTTTGATGTTATCAAGTTACTCTTCCTGTGTTAGTGATTTACATGATATCATTGTCTAAGGACTAAAGTTAATTCGCATGTTGTTATAGCAATGTAAACATAATGAATTTTATTGTATTACTATACTTCGGATGAATGTTCATCATATTATTCCACCAATGTTGTGACCTTATTATTAACAACATCCAATGTCCATGATCAGGAAACCTTAATCATCTTGTTAATCAACTAGCTATTTTATATGAGAGGCATAACTAGGAACTCTTTATTTGTATATTAAACACACATGTATTAACGTTTCCAATTAATAACACAATTATAGCATGAGAAATAAACATTTATCATAAACATGGAATAAGATAATAACCACTTCATTATTGCCACTTGGGCATATTACCTTCAGTTGGTATCCAAGGCTAGTGTGGTGTCCCCTTATGATATAAAAGGAGGGACATGGCCATGGAAGAGGAGATATCGATCAATCGAGCAATTAATCAATTAAAGAAGGTAGGTAGAAGAGAGTGACCATGGCCAGGTCACCATTAGAACTTTTTTTGCCTCATGGAGAGGGATAAGAACATCCACCTTGTAACCATCGTCCTTCCACCTGACAAATACTATAAGACATGTAGGATCTAGGGTTTTTAGCCTCTGGGCGGCCTGAACCTTGGTAAAATTCATGTATCTCTAAGATTCATGCTCATTGTATACAACCCCAGCAAGGGACCTAGAATTTGCTTTCCAACCCTCTCCGAACAACTAAAAGGGAGTGTCCAGAACCCATGTTGTTCGTGTTCACACACATGATAGAGTTTACTTATACATTTATGGTATATGGTCCTACACCCTATCCATCCCACAATGAACAAGTAGATGGAGGCACATATCTGGACTCCAGCGACCTAATAAATAGCGCAAGTAGATTTAGGGGTGCGGCGAGGCACACGATCTCGTTGAATTCACACCGATAAGTCTTTGTTCTGTCAAACTAAAAAACTATTATTTTTTGTGGCTTCATGCGTGTTGATTAACTTGCAGCCAACAGAGGGAGATTTCCTCTTTATTACAATATGGGTGGTTCGAGTGATATCCTAAATGAGAACCACTTCAGATGTCCTAATGTCGATCAGTTCCAGAGATACTGGGGCATGTATTCAAGCTCTGAACCTAGTTCATAACCTGAAGCAATCTCTACACTTTTGTATATCAAATAGCTGCAGCAAACAGATAGGAGAAATGCATATACAAACACATAGCAGTCAATTCACTTATTCAACATTTCTCATGTTGCCAGCTGCTTTGTACTGGCAGTAGCATGTATCATGTGCAAAAATTAGCAGTGGTGTATAGAAGCGTAACCCAAACAACAGTGCTCACGCATAGAACACCTCTAATTACAACACAAAATCAACTATAGACCAAAACAGAATGTAAAACTAATTATTTCCTTTCAGAAATATGTATCCACCAACAATTTTCCATTCACATGTTTATGAATTTTGTATTTACCAACACATGCCAAGTCATGTTCGTCAGGATGTCACAACCACTTAAGGGAGGCTCGATGACAGGCTGTCATCGCCTGAATAGGACAGTTTACATGGTGCCATCTAAATGGATCTCTACCCTAGGCTGTCTGCTGCTAGGTTGTCGCTGCTAGGATGTGGTGTCCACCTCCAGAGTGTCTCCATCGCATAGCCTGATAGCATCTTGGAATGAAAACAAAAGGCGTAAAATTAGGGAAGGGGCACGCCAAGCCACACTTAAGGGTCTAGTAATATATAGAGTAGACTTTACACAGCGGAGCATCGTGACATACCAAGCAGAAGTGGTGGTTTGATATGATAGTACCTGATGGCATATTATATAGGGACATGCATGATCACATCATTGATATAGCACTTCTCAAAATCTAAAACGTATGACATGATACATATTACTTCCGTACACAAAAATGATAGAACCATAGGCCACGGTGCTCAAACTCAAATAAATAAGGGATGCATAAATAGGTCTAGGGTCTGACCGGTGGAGAGTTGTTTCAGGAGTAATATGTTTGTAAGACACATAGGAAAGGTGAAAGGTCAAACATAAGGTGACAATAGGAAGAGCATCAAGATAAAAATGCTATCAGGAGATAACAACCAGTAATAGAATAAAACATACACCATTGGGAAATCTAATTCAGGTTCATTATGTATGAACATAGTGCGTAAAACCCAAACAACCAAAAGAAAAATCCAAATAAAGTATCAACATGAGTTATCTTTATTCCAGTATTACACGGTTGTAGTGTCAGTAGTAGAAACTTTCATTTGTATTAGTAGACAGAAAGAAAAATTGTAACCGAATTACTTCAGTGTATTGTAGTACTACATGGAAAACTTAAAACTGGAGGTAATACCCATTTTAAAAAACTGGAGGTAATATATCATGTAGACAAAGTTCATACATACTGTTCAAAGAAGACGACGGTCCTATTTGTCTAGCAGCTGCTGCAATCTTACTTTTTGGATGACACAATAAGGTGATCTTGTCTCCCTTTTGTCCTCGTGTGACTAAATTCTAAGAAAAAGGTCAAAATATTTATAGGCTCTTTGAATAAATAACAAATAGGTTTAGTGTCAAATGCATGTTGCGTTTCCTGGTCTACCTTTATGTTGGCATTTTGGTGTTGTCACGTGACATGAGAACTTGTATTGATTCCTGCAACCATACGAACAAGCTAATGTTGTGAGAAATATATAGAAAATAAATAATTTGCATAGAGCAATTGTTGGATCGAACAATCAGGAGGCACCACAAGCCTTGTTAATCAGATAACCAATTTAGATTTTTAACATGTAATATCAAATGGAGGAAAATATAAACCAAAGCTTTACTAACTTGGAGGTTAAATGTCTAGGAAAAACTAAATTGTTACTTCAGTTCTTGAATAAATGCATCATATATTATCCATTTAGTAAATAAATATAAGCTACATATAAAGATGAGTACTGTCAGGAGCTGCACTGTGTAGAAGCACATTCTTTTAGAGGGAAAGAGAACACAAAGTATTGCCAGACTTGAAAAGCATAGACGAAATAACAGAAAATCGAATCAAGGTTGCATGCCTTCTATCAAATTTGCTTCATCCAAACATTCATTGACTGCAACCTCTTGGCATTTTTTAGAGCACACGCCATTAAAGTTGGCACCTCGAGTTTCCGTATTAGATAAATTAACCTAATTCAATAATTCATTCAATCTAGAATATACATTGTCAAGAAAACTTCTAAAAAAGACACGGTTGGAAAATTCTATATTATCTACCTATACATATAGCATGGTACTTCTCACAAGGCTACAGAAAAAACCACGTTGCAGCTTGTATTTTTTTGTAACCTATAATAATGACATACTAAGTAGATCGTAACAAAAAAGGAACATGCATTATACTTTGATTAAAATGAATGTAACGAACACATGTAAGCATCATGAAAAATTAGCATGCAACACTCCTCTAAAAAATCAGTCAAGAAGGCTGGGCAGTAAACTCTCAAAGCAACAAATTTACAATGAGAGTTGGTCGAAATGCCAACAAAAGCTATTACTATAAGTTGTACACTATACATATTGGATTACATTTCAGGAGCTCATGGAAAAAATGATTTTCATTTGCTATACAATATCTGAGCTACATGAGAAGCATCGACTGAAGGGACATTGATTGCAGAATATTAGGAAAAATCTCGAGCCATTTCATGACACCTAAACAGGACAGAAGTTCAAGAAAAAAATTTAAATTGTTATGAGCACTAACTCTTCACCATGACTTTCTGATATAGATTTTATAAGTAACCAGACATAGTAGACTTCTCATTATTCTCCCTATTTTCCACTTCTAGGAGAAAAGATACGTGCTTAGACAAAATATACTTTATAAAGACATAGCAAAAAACAGCGAGAACATAACATTAAGAGAGGGAATGAGCTCACTGGTTTAGAGGCTGAGCTCGTGCAAGAACTCAAGGTGCCATCGCTTGTGAGTCAATAAGACAATCACTGGTCCTATACCCTGAAACAAACATGATGAATCACACCAATTTTATTATTCATTTCATCATCTGAAGCAATTAAAAATCTGACACTAAATAATAGAATACATAAGAGTACATGAATACTTATGTGTATATATGCTAAGAGCTCACCCAACTAAATCTTCAGTTCTTGTTCACTACAGGAACATAACGCAATGGCAGTGATGGCAAAGTAGGGTGTGAAGGACATTTCGGAGAGGTGAAATTTAATATGTACATCAGGAATATGTCAGCAGAGAAGTCAATCGAGACACTCTCATGAGCAGCTAAAATACCTATCCAAAACATCAATTTGCAGCCGTTTATATTAAACGACAAGCCAAGATAGCTATATGTTGACAAAAATTATTCATAATGGAAAGTAGGACAATAACTATCAACTATAAGTCATGAAATCCTAACTATGGAGCAGATTTGAACCTCAAATTAATATTAGGATTCCCTTTATGTTTCACTTATATCATGTCAGCATGTATATTAACACAGTTAAACTCCAATAAGGTCTAGCTACTCACGGAAACATGTTGTTATATCTACATTGTAGCATTATACAGATGATTCGATTTTAGTGGTACAAATACAAGCATGGAGAATGGTGTCATATATACATTATGCAATATTATTAACCATGTAGTTTTCCCATGTATTATCGAGATCATGAAAGAAAATAGAAAATTACATGATCATGGGAGTAGAGAATATTTGTAGACCCGAGAACATAAAGAACTGGAACACTATAGACATGCATCATCCTAGCTCTTATGAAAAAAATCATGCATCATCCTAGCTCTTATTGTGCAGTGTACCTTGTTAGCATTTTGCAATACAATAAATAAATACTACTCTACTAACATAATTGATCAATGTAAACTAACCGATGGTTGAAAATCAATAAGAGTGATATTAAGGCATATGTATTGACTTCCCTCAGCATTGGAAACCAACGTGAACAGAAACATCATGGATGTAAACTGTAACATGGATTTTAGAAATATTGCGCTGTTACTCAATATGCATCGATGAAGTTTCCCCTCTCTACATTTTTTCCGAGAGTCCTTCTCTACTTTTTCACTTCCATGTAGTTCAAATCTTTTCCTTCCACCTGAAGATAAATCATATAGCAAGAGCATCTGCTTATTTCATAACTTATGCATTCATTCCAATCATATTTCAACCTAAATATCTGATCAAATAACCCAGCTACATAACAAAAGAATACTAATTTAGATTTAAGTAGAACTAAACATGAGTCCACTTATATTTCAATCATGCAGAAAACTAAAAATAGAATCACACACAAAAGTCGTTTTGAACTTTCACCTATATGATGTAAACAAACTGGTGTATGTTGATCCCTTTGCACTCCTCACAGTAGCTGCAACACTTCTTGAAAGGGAAATGGACATCGCCTAGAGGTGGGTGAATAGATGTTTTAAAATTATTACGGTTTAGGCTCTAATAAATGCGGAATAAAACTAACGTTTAATTTATCAAGCCAAAACCTATAACGACTAGGTTCACTAAGTGCACCAACAACCTATGCTAAGGAAGACAAGCAACAAGGTGATAACAACATATAATACTTCAAGCACGATGGCTATCACAATGTAAATTGCATAAGTAAAGGGCTCGGTTGAGAGATAATTGATAGATGCGGAGACGATGATTTGTTATCCCGAAGTTCACTTCCAAAGAAGTTATGTCTCCGTTGGAGAGGTGCGATGGCGCTATACTCTCTGAGCGCCATAAATGACTCACCTTGAGATGTGGTGGCTTGATGCTCACCCAACGTCACACAAGGCCTCACCTCAAGATGCTAAGGCACACAACTCACTAACGCCACAAAAGGCTCACCCTATTCTCCCATGAGCTCAACATAAAGGTCTACTCAATTCCACTATGGGATACTTGAGGGCGGTCACCGAACTCGTACAACGCTTGGGGCAATCTCCACAACTCAATTGGACGGATCCCAAGAAATGCCACAAAGGCTCCACAAGGCCATAATAGGCCACAAGCTTGAGGAATCTCCACAACTCAATTGGAGGCCCCAAGAACACACCACAACTCCACACAACTGTCTAGGGTTCCAAGAACCCAAGAGAAACAAGCCCACGAGCTTGAACTCACCGAATCCCCAAGGATAACCCAAACCTATGCACCAAATGCAAGAGGCGGGTCCTTCACTCTCAAATTCCACCAAAGCTACAAAAGCTATTGGGGGAATAAGAGAGGAAGAACACAAGAGGAGAACACAAAACTCTCCAATATCTAGATCCCAAGGATTCCTTCACAAAGAAGGGATTTGGTTTGGTGGGGGTTATAGATCTAGATGTCCTCTCTCAAATCCCTCAAAAAGATGCAAGAATCATAGGAGGGGAAGGGGAGAGGGAAATGTCTTCAAGGTCAACAATGGAGGAGAGAGAGAAAGCCAAAAACCAAGAAAAGAGCTCACCCCACGAAGGGGATGAAGAGCCCCTTTTAAAGGGCTCCTAGATCTGGCCGTTATGCACATATTCATGCATGGCTGGTACTACCGCTGGCACCCAGCCAACGGTCACAAAACGCGATGCGAAAAGAGAAAAAATCTGGCTAGAACTGCCACTGGAAATTCCGGTCAAAGTTCCGACAAATAGAACATTCCAGACAGAAGACCTACTGAACATGACTAGAACTTGGGCCGGAACTAGATCCGGTACTACCGGCGGCAAACATGCCCTAGAGTACTACCGCCTGAAATTCCGGTCGAAGTTTCCACAAATAGAACACCCCAAAACAGAGAGGCTACTGAAGTGAAAATAGGGTGAGCGGAAGTAGCCCCGGTTCTACCGGCGGCAATTATGCCCTAGCGGTACTATCGGTGGCGAGTTGGAACTTCCGCCCAGGGAAACTTCAGAAATTAGAAATGCAATAACTTTCGCATCCGAACTCCAAATTCAATGAAACCAATTTTGTTGGAAAGATAACTACGTGTAGAATCCAAAAAAAAAGCATGGAAATATTGGGTATCACCAAGGGAGAAAATACCATGAATAAATATGTGAGATATATCCCAAGGCGTGGAGCCGAAAAACCCGCAAGACCAAAAACGCAACAAGATATGCAAGGGAAATCCATTTTTGATAAACTAGAGCTTGTTACGAAGATAACCACAAGATCTAGATCCTCACATGGACAAGAACCAAACAACAACCAAAAAAGATGATGTTATGTATGCAAAGGTTTGAGCTCTTTCTAAAAGATACAATCGAGCACTCATTCGAGAGCCCCTCTTGATAGTACGGCTATCTATCCCAAACCCGGTCTCCCAACACTACAAGAGACCGGTAAAATAGAAAAATCTATCAAGATTATACCGTTTCCTTGAGAATTCCACTTGAGTTTGATGTAGACCCTCTTGTTCTTCTCAAGATGGATCGCCTTTCTTGATTGCTCTTGCTTGATGAAGACTTGTGAAATTCTCCCCATACTCCATGGGGAAACCTCTTCTTTGAATTTGTCTTCATCACTCCATGATCACCGAGGATGGCAAGCTTCAAGCATGAGATCTTCTAGAGATGGCGCATCTTGAGCTTGCCCTTAATTTCTTGATGATGTCTTGAAGATAGCCATAAGGAATTCTGTCTTATTCTTATTCTTCAATACATACTTGATCTGGTTCTTCTTCTTCTTCTTCATGATTCCAATAGGAACAAAGCCCTTGGACATTGCTTCTTCCTTTTCAATCTTGAAACCAACACATGGTCCAAGCGATGCCAATGGACAAACCTACAAGTGAAACTCAATTTACACATTAGTCCATAGAGATTGTCATTAATTACCAAAATCACACATGGGGGCATACATTCCCTTTCACTTCTAAGCAAGCAGAGAACACATAGCACATAACAAAGGTCAAAACACATCTTGATTGCACATATGAATTGAATCAAAAAATGAAGCGGAGGGATGGGACCCAGTGGGAGAACGATATGTACATGGCAAGCTTCGTCGTCACACTACGGCAGCATGGCCAGAGCACCACGTATCAACTTCTGTAACTACAGCAGTGCGTGACCATGTTCGGCTGTTGTGCCAACCATAGGAGGAGGAGGCATGGGGTAGAGGAGGTATAGGTTGGTCGGTTGAAGTGTGAACTAAAAAGGGGTCAAGGACAGCGCAGCTCCGACGGTCGGTCCTCACAGCGGTCCGGTGCCTCCCCGCGTGCTTATCCACATAACTCATTTGTATGGCACTGCAACAGTGGTGCGAGCTCATCTCCTTCATCTTCTCCTCTTACTCCAACTCCTATTTCTCCATCATTCTCCTCTCTCATGGTGGGGGAACCAAATTTACCTTCAAAAACTCAAGGTTACATGGCTGTAGCTCTAGAGAAGATGAGGCAAGGTACAAAAGGCATGGTGAAGATCGTGTACCTACAGACAATATGGAGATACATATGTTGGTTTGTTGTATGCACGTAGGGGGAGAGGACGGCAACGGTGTGAATGGATCCACCACGATCCTCCTCTACACCTTATCCTCTTCATCAGTCTCAACGCTGCCCACCCTGATGAATCTAAGCTGAGAAATACCGCATGAAGGATCACAGGGATTGGGGAAGTAGCAAACATGGGAGGAGAAAGGCAGCCAGGGAGCTCCAAAAATCTGTGGAGACGCCCCTGCTGCATCGCCAAATCGACTGGGACAAGATGAGAGAGCTGGTTGGGGAAGGATACATGAATGGGGATTGGGCCTATGACAGCTAGGGTTTTCACCGCGGGACAAATCGACCAGGACGAGACGAGGGAGCTGGTTGGGGGAGGAGACACGAATGGGGAATCAGGTATTAAGCTCGTGGCAGATGTGGTTTTCATAGTGGGACGCGCTCGTGCTGGTTTTGCTGTCCCGGGTATGCTGCAATTAAAGGATTATACCAGACTTTCTACCCTTAGTTCCAGACAGGTGGGCCAAGGAAACAGTAGAATGTAATCAGATGGACAAGATCTACTATAACTTTTGTGTCTGGCAAGATCGGATGGACGAAAATCGCAGAATTTTGTGGGAAGCCCTAGGGTTCCCTTCGTTTATTTGTTTATGTTAGAGTATTAGGCATATACGGTTGTTATGGTAGCTTAGATAGAGTTAGGATATGTTTACGTACAATCCTAACTTGACTTGTAATCCAAGATAATCAAGATAATCCCCTGTACGCCTATATATACTCGCCCATGAGGCTTAATAATATATTCATCATATTATGCCAAACTCATACTCTTTCACGGTATCAGCCTAACCGGTCCAAACCCTAGCCGCACGCTTTCGCCACGCTGCCCTCAGGGGATCGATCTCCATGATCTCTCCCGGGGGCCACGCATTCCGCCACAGGGTTTGTCCGTCGATTTGTAATTGGCTGAAGTGGTGAGTCTTTTCCGACCTTTAGATCGGTTTTTATCTCCGTCGGTGTCTGGGGATGATCCCCAGGTACCCCAACCGGACAAGAAACATGCAGCGGATCGCGTCCGGCTGACCAGATGCAGCCGGACAGGGCAAGACAGGCCGGCTATCGCATGGTAGCCGGATCAGCAAGAAGTAGCCAGCTACGGCGACGTAGCCGGAACCAATCAACGAGACAGGACGACGTGCGTATCAGTGCACGGTACGCCCTGTACGATGACAAGAACGGCAACTACTCGGCCATACCGAAGACTTTGTGAGGATGACGCGGGAACAATGGCCCAATGCTGACGACAGGCTCGCACGGCGTCCACTGTGTCTACGACGGCCATACCGCTCATACTCCGATGTGACACCATATCGGATACTGTAGATGACCAGCCGGCTGGGACCTGCCTGTGGGACCCGCCAGTCAGACTAGCCAGTGAGACCGTTTCCTCTCTGCCTATATAAGGAGAGGCAAGGCCTCAGTAGAAAGGGTTGGTCTCATTGCATTTAAGGCAGTAGCTAGAGAATATAGCTCAAGGAGCACTTGTAGTTCGTATATCCCCCATAGTCAGATCCGGGAGGAGTAGGAGTTTTACCTCATCATGAGGGCTCCGAACCTGGGTACTTCCAACGTCCAGCTACGCTTGCTTGTATCCAATCCCGCCTGCGGACGCCATCGATAGCTTCCCTGCTTGTCCCCACACCTCTATCTATCCTCTTCAGGTACTTCCGTTCCCAATACAACGACAGTTGGCGCCCACCGTGGGGCAAGATGGCTTCGACCGGAGTCACGTTCCGCACGGGACCCCGCACTTTAGCCGATGAGCGCGTGGCCTCCGGCCTGGTGCTCACGCTCGGCAAATTCGACTGCGTCATCAACAACGCTTCCTGCTTCACCGGAACCTCCTTCCCGGTGAACAGCACCGTCCTGCTATTCGGCGACCTCCCTGTCTACGTCGCCACTGTTCCTGAGCGTTTCCCTAGGGAAATCGTCTCTGTCGCGGAGCTGCCGCATCCGGGCGGTAGCGCCTCCGTCGCATCCCGTGGCGTGGAGGTCATGATGGCCGGCTCCAGCTCTCACCCCCGCCAGCCACGGGAGCAAGGCGCAGACGAGGTTGGAACTTCTACCCCTCCACAGCCTCGGAACCCGGTGGAGGATGCCATTGATCGACTCCTGATGCCGGTTAACCTCGGGGATAACCTAGAAGAGGCGGAGGCCAACTTCACCATGGAGAGATAGATCCACTTTAGGAGGCCATGGAGCTGGCGGCAGCCCGCAAGCAACTCGAGATCACCCGGCGCGAGTACGACCGCGCGCACGGCTTCACTCCGGCTACCGCGGAGCCGAGCCGGCGCGGCCAGGTGCGGCGCCGGGGCAGCGAGCTAGGCAGTAGGATGGAAAAGGATGAGGAGCCGGATCTCGCACCTGCCCTCATCCGACCCACCTACAACACGCCCATCAAGAACCTGCGCGCGGCATGAGCCGCGGCAGAAGAACTGCCCAGCCTGGAGGGCAAGGAGCAAGCCCGTTAGCACGCTCGCGTGCAGGATCTCCTCCGCATCGCAGACGAGCAGGCTGATGCCAACCGGCAGATGCAGGAGGACCCCAGCTACTCTAGGGGGAGCAAGCTGCCTGCCAACAGCAGGGGCGTGCCGCGCAACACCCAACAGGCATGCTCCCCTCAGCCGGCTAAGGCCCGCAGCAGGCGTCGCAGCTCTGGCAACAGGGGCCAGCCGCACCAGGAGCAGACGGTGAACATCAACCCGCCGCCTCCCGTCTCTCGGGCCGGGTGGGAGCGCCCAACCCGGATTGTCCGGATGCCCGTGACCGCATCGAGCTCCTCGCTCAAGCGCGTGTCACGGAAGAGGAAGATTACACAGGCCCGGTTTGTTTCGGACCCTGCATCCGGAACGAGCCGTTTACGGATAAGTTCTCCCTGCCCTGGGACACCCCAAGTACGACAGCAGCATGAAGCCGGAAGATTGGCTGACCGACTATGCTACGGCAATCGGCATCGCCCATGGGAACAAGCGCACAGCCGTGCGCTACGTCCCTGTCATGCTAACCGGGTCAGCCAGGACGTGGCTCAACAGCCTTGCGCCCAATAGCATCAACGCCTGGCCAGACTTCGAGAAGGTGTTCGTCCGCAACTTTAACGGCACGTACAAGTGTCCGGGATGCCCACGCAACCTGGCCTTGTGCGCGAGACTGGCCGCGAGACTGACCGCGAGTACCTCACCAAATGGACGGAGCTGCGCAACACCTGTGAGGGCATCCTAGAGAGCCAGGCCATCAGCTTCTTCATCGAGGGTTGCCGAGAAGGCACCATGCTTCGCCACCGGCTACTATGTGACGAGCCGAAAACCATGGCGGAGCTCATGACGATCGTGGACCGGTATGCCATGGTGGTGCCACCATGAAGAAGCCCCTCCGAGTAAATGCTGACGGGCGTCCGACTCCTACGGAGCCGGCTCGCGACCGGCCAAGCAATCCGGCTGGCAAAGCCGGATCCTCCAAGCGCCACGGCAGCGACAACCGGTTCCACGGGGACCGCCAGGCGGGACAGCAGAAGCCCCGCTACCACGCGCGGCAAGTCAATGCTGTGGAGGGCGCGCCCAACGTGCTGGCTAACGATGCAAGGAGGCAGAAGCCACGGCTCACCTTCGACCAGATGTTTGATGGCCCATGCAAGTGGCATAGCGGTCCCTTCAAACCGGCTACACATACCACCCGGAACTGCAGCTGGACCCGCCAGCTAAAAGACTAGGGTAACCAGCCTCGTCTCCCCCCTCCCCCTCCTGGTGGACCACTACCACCGGCTAGGGGAGCTGGCAATGATGGTAGCGGCGGCAATGGCGTCAACAACAACAACGGCTACCCCCAGCCGCACGCCGCCTATGACATCTTGGAGACGGAGCAGGACGATAAGCACAGCCGCAGGCGACGCTTCAAGGAGGTCAATGCCATCGCCTCTCCTGTCCCCTACTACCTGAACTGGTCGGAAACCCCCATCACCTGGAGCCGTGCAGACCAGCCGGAGCAGCTGCCGACTCCCGGGGGCTACGCCATGGTGTTCGACCCCCTCATCGTCTCCAATGCGCGCACCTGCCGATTCTCACCTGTCCTCATCGACGGAGGCAGCAGCCTCAACCTCCTCTACCAGTCCTCACCGGAGAAGCTGGGCATTCGCAAAAGCGACCTGCGCCCGACTACCACAGTGTTCCACGGTGTACTATCGGGGCCAGCCTACGCCCCGCTGGGGAAAATCCAGCTAGACGTCATCTTCGGGACCGAGGAGAACTTCCGCCGCGAACCGATCTGGTTCGAGGTGGTAAACCTGACGAGCTCCTACCATGCTCTCCTCGGGCGCCCTGCCCTCGCCAAGTTCATGGCCGTCCCCCACTACGCGTACCGCAAGACGAAGATGCCGGGACCCCACGGCGTGATGACCGTCGCCGGCTGCTTCAGACGGTCGATGGAGTGCGCCTCATCCGGTTCCAAACTGGCAGAGGCCCTCATCATAGCCGAGGAGAAGTGCGTGATCATGCGCAATGTGGCCATGGCCCAGCAGGACATGACGGCTAGCAGCAAACCGGCTGGAGAAGGAGTTTTCCAGCCGGCAAAGGAGACGAAGAGGATTCTGCTCGACCCCACCAACCCGACCAAGTTCGTCACCATTGGTGCTGGCTTGGACAGCAAATAGGAAGGCGCGCTCGTCGACTTCCTCCGTGAGAATCGGGACATCTTTGCATGGTCCCCCAAGGACATGCCGGGTGTGTCGGGGGAGTTTGCCGAGCACTCACTTCATGTGCGGCCGGATGCCAAGGCGGTCAAGCAACCTCTGCGCCGGTTCGCAGAGGAGAAGAGGAAGATAATCGGTGATGAGATCACCTGGGTCCTCGCAGCCGGGTTCATCATGGAAGTGTACCACCCGGACTGGTTGGCGAACCCAGTCCTGGTGCTGAAAAAGAACAAGACCTGGCACATGTGTATCGACTGCACCAGCCTGAACAAGGCGTGCCCGAAAGACCCCTTCGCCTTGCCCCGTATCGATCAAGTCATCGATTCCACGGCCGGCTATGATTTGTTGTCTTTTCTAGATTGCTATTCCGGGTACAATCAGATCCGGCTGAACCCGGCTGATCAGATTAAGACATCATTTATCACCCCCTACGGGGCTTTCTGCTACGTAACCATGCCTTTCGGTCTAAAGAATGCAGGCGCCACCTATCAGCGCTGCATGCAGAAGTGCTTGCACTCACAGATAGGCCGGAACGTGCATGCTTATGTGGACGGCGTGGTTATCAAGACCAAGGAGAAGCGCACCCTTCTCGAGGATCTAGGAGAAACATTTGGCAACCTCCGCCATTACCAGATGAAG
Source organism: Avena eriantha (assembly GCA_910589775.1). Classification (NCBI taxonomy): domain Eukaryota; kingdom Viridiplantae; phylum Streptophyta; class Magnoliopsida; order Poales; family Poaceae; genus Avena; species Avena eriantha. Next base: position 299,072,702 of record OU342743.1, read on the forward strand.
CTGAACCCGGAGAAGTGCGTCTTCGGAGTACCATCTGGTCAGCTCTTCGGCTTCCTCGTGTCACAACGAGGCATCGAGGAAAATCTGGAGAAGATCGCGGCCATCGAAAGGATGCAGCCGCCCAGGAGCCTACTTGGAGTCCAAAAGTTCACCGGATGCCTGGCTTCCCTCAGTCGTTTCGTCAGCCGGCTGGGGGAGAAGGCACTCCCGTGGTACCAGCTGATGAAGAAGACAGACAAGTTCTCATGGACTTCGCAAGCCGACACCGCATTTCACGACCTCAAGCGCATGCTATCCACAGCGTCGGTTCTAGCCACGCCGGCTAGCAAGGAGCCGATGTTGCTCTATATAGCAGCCATCAGCCGGGTCGTCAGCGTCGTCCTGGTGGTGGAGCGCCCCGAGGAAGGCAAGGCTCAGCCGGTTCAGAGACCCGTCTACTACCTCAGTGTGGTTCTCTCCCTCTCCAAGCAAAACTACCCCCACTACCAGAAGATGTGATACGACGTGTACCTGGCATGCAAGAAGGTCAAGCACTACTTCTAGGAGCATCCGATTAAGGTCGTGTGCACCGCACCCCTTTCGGAAATCATTGGCAACAAGGACGCCACTGGCCGAGTCACCAAGTGGGCCATCGAGCTCGCCGCCTACTCCATCTAGTACGAGCCCCGGCTCACGATCAAGTCGCAGGCATTGGCGGACTTCCTCGTCGACTGGGCTGAGACCCAGTATCTCCCACCGGTTCCAGATTCAGACCACTAGAAGATGCACTTCGACGGGTCGAAGATGCTCGGGGGCTTGGGAGCCGGCATCGTGCTCACCTCGCCCAAGGGAGACCGGCTGGAGTACGTGCTGCAGATCCACTTCAAGGCCTCCAACAACGTAGCCGAATACGAGGCACTAGCGCACGGACTCCGGCTAGCCAAGGAGATCGGTGTCAACCGGATCCTATGCTTTGGTGATTCGCATCTGGTGGTGCAGCAAGTGTCCGGAGAATGGGACGCCAGAGATGCAAACATGGCCCTCTACCGGTTCCACATCTAGAAGCTCAGCGCCTCCTTCGACGGATGTGAATTTCACCACGTCCCTCGTGTCAACAACAAGGCAGCCGATTCGCTCGCCAAAATCAGATCCACCAGGCAGGCGATCCCACCAGGGGTCTCTTTGGAGCACCTACGCAAGCCTTCCATCAACCCGTCGCCAGAGTCGGACTCCATCACCTGGGCAGGAAGCGCTCCGGCTGACGGAGCGGCAAAAGCGAAACCGGCAGAGCCGCCAAAAAATAAGACCCGCACCAACTCCGGCAAGGCAGTGCCTTCCGGCTCGCAAGACCCGGAAGTTGCCGGTTCGTCAAGAAGCTCGAGGGCTGCTGTCCCGGGTACGCCACCCGGGCGACCCCCCGACATCCGTCAACCGGAGGGCGGGAGCGTCCTCGTCATCCGGGAAGTGCCATCCTGGGCACAGCCCTTCATGAACAACATCGCCAACGGAGAACTTCCGGATGACGAGGTGGAAGCCAGGCAAATCCGGCGCCGCGTGCACACGTACACCAGCATCATGGTCGGTCCCTTCAAGTGAGCACGCGCAGGTATGACCCATCTACTGGTGGCGGTGGACAAGTACACGAAATGGATCGAGGCTAACCTCATCCAGAAGCTGGACGGGGCGACAGTCGTCACCTTCTTCACCGACATCATTAACCGGTTTGGCTACCCCAACAGCATCATCACCAACAACGGCAAGAACTTCACCAAGGGGGCCTTCGCCCGGTTCTGCAGCAACAAGGGCATCCGGCTGGACCTTGCCTCCGTCGCGCACCCTCAGTCCAACGGGCAAGTGGAAAGGGCAAACGGCTTGGTGCTAGCCGGTATCAAGCCGCGTCTCATGGAACCATTGGAGCTGTCACCCGGATGCTGGATCGAGGAGCTTCCGGCTGTGTTGTGGAGCCTCCGCACCACACCGAATAGATCAACCGGCTACACGCCGTTCTTCCTAGTCTACGGATCGGAGGCCGTCCTCTCCGTGGATTCGACTCACCACGCAAGCTCCTATACGACGAAAAAGCCAACCAGGAGGCGCGGGAGGACGGAGTGGACCTCCTGGAGGAGGCCCGCGAGCTGGCCCTGTCCAGGTCAGCCCTATACCAGCAACGACTACGCCGCTACCATTCAAGCCGGATCCGCCCAGTCGCGTTCCGCAAGGGCGACCTGGTTCTCCGACTGGTGCAAGACACGAAGGGATGCACAAGTTGTCGCCACCCTGGGAAGGCCCCTTCATCATCAGTCTGGCGATGCCCAATGACTCCTACTACCTCATCGACGCGCAGCAGCCGCGCAAGAATAAGATGGACAAATCAGACGAGGAAACCGAGCATCCCTGGAACGCGGCCCTGCTGCGCCCGTTTTACACCTAGCCGCCAGACAGTGTATGTATCCCGCAAACCCTATGAATGAAAATGCGGAACCCTACGAGAATCTCGGGGGCTCCTTGCTAGAAATGTGTTTTTGCACCTGCTTTCCGGTTCTGATTTTCCGGCTCCGGCAACCCCTACCCGGGGGCTCGCCGGCTGGCCCGGCCTGCTAAGTCAACAAACCGACTGAGTAGTGTCTGACGGTGTCAGTGGCCCACTCTTCGTCTCAGCTACAGACCGCAACCCGGCTGTCCGGCTAGCAAGAGCAAAAGCCCGAGGCATCCCACACGAAAAACAGGGAGGAGACGCGATAGACCGTGCATCCCGGCGTTGCAACTAGCCCGAACCAATCTGGTTACTAAGCCGTTAGTACCGTGCGCAATGTACTGTCAGCTCACTTCGATTCCGGCTGCAGACCGCAACCCGGCTGCCCGGCAAGGACGCAGCAAAAATAGCAGAGCACACGGGAAAGCGACAAAGTGTCTAGAGAGGCACAAGCTAGTTTTCGAAAAAACAAGTCGTTTTCCGGCTACAATTTGGCAGACTAACCTATTAACCTGTGAGGATGTATGTGTATGTATATGTATATTCTTGTCCGACTACCTCAAGTCGGAATTCAGGAAAAGAGAAGAAGATTCGAAGGCCTTGCCTTCATCAAGCGCTCTGAATCTCGGGGGCTACACCCACTAGGTGCGCTCGCGTGCCCCCAGTGGAATCTTGTAGTTCCTGATCGGCTAAGGGCATTTAGCCGGCCATTCGGAGCCCAGGTGAGGGCAAGGGCAGGAGCAAGAGAAGGCAAGAAAGATTCGAAGCACCTGGCTACGCCAGCTACTCCGAATCTCGAGGGCTACACCCAGTGGGTGCGCTCACGCGCCCCCACTGGAATGTTAGTTCCTCCGGCTGAAGGTGTTCAGCCAGCGAAAGCGGTCGACTAAGACGAGTCTAGTCGGATAAAGTTAGAAGACTTGCAAAAAATAAGGAAGATACGAAGCACCTGGCTATGCCAGCTACTACGAATCTCGGGGGCTACACCCAGTGGGTGCGCTAGTGCGCCCCCACTGGAGGTGTAGTTCCTCGGACTAAAGGGGTGTAGCCAGACGAAGTTAGCCGGACAAAGTTAACCGGCGAAATATTGAAAGAAAATTCGAGGCACACAAGTTGAAGGAAACTCAAGCAAGTTCAATATTAACAAACAAAAAGGAGGCGAAGCTCCCATAAGTTACCCGGCTTCAGAGACAACCGGTACAGACAGAGAAGTTTCATACATAATTGAAGCAAGACAAATACACCCGGCATCTCGGGGCAGTGACTAAGCGGCAGGACCCTTTCCGTGAGGAGCACCTTGACCAGCAGAAGCTTCAGGCGGAGGAGGAGGCGCGGAGCTCGATACGGTTCCGGCGCCCGCAGGCGGCGGCGTCGGGCCTTCCGCATCAGGAGTACCGATGGACTCCAAGTCGGTGAGCACCTCGTCAGGGTCCACATAGTCGGCGATCTTGATGGCGGATCCGTGGAGCTCCGGATGGGCTTGGCGGATGGCGGCAAGATCAGCGCTGGCACGGAAGCCTCCGTCGATCTTCTCGACGCGGGCGTCCTTATACCAGGAGAGCATGAAGTCCAGAGCCATCTCCGCTCCTGCTCGCGCCGCCAAGTCCCGCAGCCGGTCCATCGCAGTCGGCGCCTCCCCCACCTTCATAGCCAGCTGTGCCATCGTCTCCGGAACCGGAGCCTCCGGCCACAAGAAGGAGAAGATGTCCCGTGCCGCTTGACGAAGCTTGGTAGCTTCTTTGCCAAGAAGGACGACGAGCTCCTGGGCCGTCGGCTACGCTCCCGGCCAATTCTCCTGCAGTCGGTTGTAGGCCAGCAGGTCTATGCCAGGGTAAAAAGCTGTCAGCAAAGAGAGTCAGATACGGCTACCGGATTCGGAAAGAAAAGAAGGCGGAAAAGGGGAACTTACCCTTAGCCGTATGGCAGACCTGCATCAGCTCCTCCACCAGAGTCTTCTCCTTCGCCGCCAGCCATTTGATATCTTTCTCTGGGTCCTTGTTCTGGGCCTCGAGAAGATTGAAGGCCTCGATCCGGCTGGCAAGCGAGGCGTCGCACTCCTTGATGGTGGCCTCCAGACCATCTACCTTCGTGTGCCAATCCTTATTCTGCAGCCGCAGGGTAGAGTTGGACTTGCTCAGCCGGTCGTTCGCTTTCTTCAAGCGATCAATCTCGCGCTGAGCGCACACGAGGATGGCTGCAACAAAACAGGTTATCAGTAAAAAAGAGAGAGAGAGCAAGACGAATGAAGCGAACTTACTCTAGGAAGTCCTGTTAGCGGCAGCAAGGTTCTGCTCCAGGGACCGGTTCCCGCCGGCTATGGCCTCCAGCAGCCTGATCTCCTTCACCGCCAGCTCGAGTGTGGCGGCGAGGTCTGTCAGCGAGGCGGCGCAGGAAGCATCATCATCCATAGCGTTGGCAGCCAAGGATTCCTTCGTGGCGACCACCGCCGTCCTCCACTCCTCCCCGGCTCCTCGTCGGAGTTGTCATCGCCGACAACTACGAGCTCCTTGCCGGCAGCCCTCGCGCGCCCGCGGAAGAGCCATCCAGCTACGAAGACTCTGCCTCCGGCTGAGGACCCTCCGATCTGGCTGGGGCAGCCGGTTCAGCTCGAGGGGGAGGAGGAGGCGGCACCTCGGAAGAAGGAGGGGCGCTGGCTGGTGCAGTCAGAGCACGGGGCGGCGACCCAGTCGGTGCTCGGTCCGGGCTCGCGGCTCCAAAGGAAACCAGCGCGCTAAGAGGACAGAAGAGGAGAGGAAAGAAAGCAAAGGCAAATAAACCAAAGTTAGAAAGGAAGAAAAAATAAGTACGCAGAAAACGCCAAAAGAAAAGGGGAGGAGAGGCATACCCGGCAAAACTGGAGGCGGCCCCTTCTTCCGACCAAGGCGGCTCGGCGGCAGGGTGCTGTCCGGCTCCTCTTGGGAGCCGGCTCCTCCGCGGCACACCGGCGGGATCCGGAACGGCTGGAGCCGCTCCCGCCAGCTTCGCCGTCCGTCGCTGGGCGTGGCGCCGGATTGGTAGTCGGCGTGGCCTCCTCCTCCTCGCCAACCTCTGGGTGGGGGTTGGCGGTCGGCTCATTGTTCCGGCTAGGGAAGGCATCCCCATCTCTGTCCGATTCCTCGCCAGACCGCCGAGCGCGCGGCTCGGGCAAGTCGGGCGTGAACTCCTCGAGGGGAGCCGCACCCTTCTCGCGAAGGATGCAAGGAAACATCTGCCAAACCTAAAAGATCAGTCGGATAAAACAAGAAAGAAGGGCAAGAAGTACGAAATAAGAAATCCGGCTAGAGGGACTTACCTGGGGCGCGCGGTTCTCCCGGCTATAGGGCGCCAGACTGAACTTCCAGTTCTCTGGCAGTCGCTCCTTGGTGATCATCCACACCCACTCCTGCAGGTTATGGTAGCGGGGATCGCGGCGCGACAGCCGGGTCGGGTCCAGCCGGCCAGAGTAATAGCACATTTTGTGCGCTCGCTGCTGCAACGGCATCATCAGCCGGGACATGCAGCTGAGGGTGACGTCTAGGCTGGTCAGCCGGCAGTGGACGAGGGAACGCATGCGCTTCAGCATCTCATCCGAATACGCCTCCTCGCCGTGGATCTTCAAGTCCCAGTTCAGCCGGCTGGACTCGACATCCTGGAAGGCCGGAAGGTTGATCCGGTCGATGTTGGTGAGGTTCTTGACATAGAAGTACGACTGCTGCCACAGTCGTACTGTGTCGTGCAGAAGAAATTTGGGGTAGCCGGTCTGCGCGTGGGAGTAGATGGAGGCGCCGCCGCAGATGACTAGCGGCCCTTGCTTGAACTGCACCTGCGGCCGGACTCGGAAGAGCCAGCAGGAGAGCCCGAGATCTAGCTGGATCCCGAGGTAGCTCTCGCAGAATGCCACGAAGTGCGCCAGCGTGCCGATTGCGTTGGCGCTGAGGTGGTGGAGGCGGAGGTCGAAGAACACCAAGAAGGTGAGGAAGAAAGGGTGCACTGGCAGCACGAATCCGCGCGACAGGTGCGAGAGGAAGATGACGCGTTCCCCCTTTGTCGGGTGCGGCGACACCTCTCCTGCTGGCGCCAACCGCACCGGCACCTCCTCCTTCGACGGGAGAACGCGGCTGGCGCGGTACTTCTGGATCTGGTCTTCGGTGACGGAGGAGCCGTACCAAGCCCCGCGGTCGGCGGCCATCTCCGGCTGGCAGGGGGAAACAGCGACGGAGGAGTGGCGGTGGCCCGTAGCATCGACGACGACGAGCGGGCGGCGCAGCGGGCTACAGCGACGGCAGAGCAAGGGCGCAAAGGGCAGGAGCGCGCGGGGGAAGAGGAAACTGCAGCGGGGGAGCGAAGGAAGGGAACTGCCTCCCCCACGGCGTCCCTTTAAAGGGCCGGAAGCGCAACCGTCAACGGTGCCACGTGGCGCGCATCCAGACGACCCTCACCCCAACCGCCGCTTGGATCCCGTGTGCCAAAGTAGGATGCGTAGAAGATCCCAAAGCGAGAATCGAAGCGCCGGGCAGTAGCTTCCCGAGGCGACGTGTGACGGGACGTTACGCTGCCCACCGCAGTGCAATGATGGCGCGTGCGCGCGTGGCCAGTGTCAGCGCTGACGTCACGGGTAGCGCAACCGCCAGGCACAGCCAGACACAAATTCGAAATCAGGAAGGAGCGCGCGCACATTTCGCCTAAGGGCGGAATCCACACGCGCTCGGGGGCTAGTGTCAGGGGGATGATCCCCAGGTACCCCAACCGGACAAGAAACATGCAGTCGGATCGCGTCCGGCTGACCAGATGCAGCCGGACAGGGCAAGACAGGACGGCTATCGCATGGTAGCCGGATCGGCAAGAAGTAGCCGGCTACGGCAACGTAGCCGGAACCAATCAACGAGACAGGACGATGTGCGTATCAGTGCACGGTACGCCCTGTACGATGACAAGACCGGCAACTACTCGGCCATACCGAAGACTTTGCAAGGATGACGCAGGAACAGTGGCCCAATGCTGACGAAAGGCTCACACGGCGTCCACTGTGTCTACGACAACCATACAGCTCATACTCCGATGTGACACACCATACCGGATACTGTAGATGACCAGCCGGCTGGGACCCGCCTGTGGGACCGCCAGTCGGACTGGCGAGTGAGACTGTTGCCTCTCTGCCTATATAAGGAGAGGCAAGGCCTCAGTAGAAAGGGTTGGTCTCATTGCATTTAAGGTAGTAGCTAGAGAATACAGCTCAAGGAGCACTTGTAGTTCGTATATCCCCCATAGTCAGATCCGGCAGGAGTAGCAGTTTTACCTCATCATGAGGGCTCCGAAGCTGAGTACTCCCTGTGTCCAGCTACGCTTGCTTGTATCCAATCCCGCCTGCGGACGCCGTCGATAGCTTCCCTGCTAGTCCCCACACCTCTATCTAACCTCTTCAGGTACTGCCGTTCCCAATACAACGAAAGTTGGCGCCCACTATGGAGCAAGATGGCTTCGACCGGAGTCACGTTCCGCACGGGACCCCGCACTTCAGCCAGTGAGCGCGTGGCCTCCGGCCTGGTGCTCACGCTCGGCAAATTCTACTGCGTCATCGACAATGCTTCCTGCTTCGCCGGAACCTCCTTCCCAGCGAACGGCACCGTCCTGCTATTTGGCGACCTCCCTATCTACGTCGCCACCGTTCCTAAGCGTTTCCCTAGGGAAATCGTCTCTGTCACGGAGCTGCCGCATCTGGGCGGTAGCGCCTCCGTCGCATCCCGCGGCATGGAGGTCATGATGGCTAGCTCCAGCTCTCACCCCCGCCAGCCGCGGGAGCGAGGCGCGGACGAGGTTGGAACTTCTGCCCCTCTGCAGCCTCGGAACCCGGTGGAGGATGCCATTGATCGGCTCCTGACGCTGGTTAACCTCGGGGATAACCCGGAAGAGGCGGAGGCCAACTTCACCATGGAGAGATAGATCCTCCTTTAGGAGGCCATGGAGCTGGCGGCATCCCGCAAGCAACTCGAGATCACCCGGCGCGAGTACGACCGCGCGCACGGCTTCACTCTGGCTATCGCGGAGCCGAGCCAGCGTGGCCAGGTGCGGCGCCGGGGCGGCGAGCTAGGCGGTAGGATGGAAAAGGATGGGGAGCCAGATCCCGCACCCGCCCTCATCCGGCCCACCTACAACACGCCCATCAAGAACCTGCACGCGGCACGAGCCGCGGCAGAAGAACTGCCCAGCCTGGAGGGCGAGGAGCGAGCCCGTCAGCACACTCGCGTGTAGGAGCTCCTCCGCATTGCAGACGAGCAGGCTGATGCCAACCTACAGATGTAGGAGGACCCCAGCTACTCTAGGGGGAGCAAGCTGCCTGCCAACAGCAGGGGCGTGCCGCGCGACACCCAGCAGGCATCCTTCCCTCAGCCGGCTAACGCCCGCAGCAGGCGTCGCAACTCTAGCAATAGGGGCCAGCCGCACCAGGAGCAGACGGTGAACAGCAACCCGCCGCCTCCCCCTCCGCTAGCCGGAGCGCCCAGACCCGCCGGTTGCCGTCTCTCGGGCCGGGTGGGAGCGCCCAACCTGGATTGTCCGGATGCCCGTGACCGCATCGAGCTCCTCGCTCAAGCGCGCGTCACGGAACAGGAAGATTCCACTTGCCCGGTTTGTTTTGGACCCTGCATCTGAAACGAGCCGTTTCCAGATAAGTTCTCCCTGCCCAGGGACACCCCAAGTACGACAGCAGCATGAAGCCGGAAGATTGGCTGACCGACTATGCTGCGGCAGTCGGCATCACCCATGGGAACAAGCGCACAGCCGTGCGCTATGTCCCTCTCATGCTAACTGGGTCAGCAAGGATGTGGCTCAACAGCCTTGCGCCCAATAGCATCAACGCCTGGCCAGACTTCGAGAAGGTGTTCGTCCGCAACTTCAACGGTACGGGAGGACGGAGAGTTGCTGTCGGCTTTCAAGTCTCGTTTTGGGATCAGACAAAATTAGGTCAACATTGAGGTATGCGCGCCGCCATTCGATTTTTTCGTCTGGTTCAAGCACAGCTCAGACACCGAGAGCCTTCTGCATTCTTCTCGTTCTTTCGAGTGTTGTGGGGAGAAAATGAGCTTCATGCGTTGGCATCGCGCCTGTGGGTGGGACGATCGCTTGGGGCAGCTTCGTTTCTTCTCCAAACTCGGCTTTGATGGCCTCCCATTGGATGCTTGGGAGCCAGAGGCCCTCAAGCGGGTCGTCAGTAGCCTTGGCGGCGAGCTGGTGGAAATCGTGCCACCGAGGGACAGATGGGTCATCGAGGTAAAGGCGTGGCTAAAAGATCCTGACGCCATTCCTAAGATGTACGAGGTGCAGATTCCAAACAGGGCAGGGCGACAGCTTTGCTGGAAGCACCCGGTCATCATCCACCTGGAGGAGGTTCTAGACTCGGTACATGGCATTCAGGGCCCCGAAGCGGCTGCCAGAAAGCGCCCTCGTCGCCTGCAGTGTTGTCCTAGAAGGATCGATGGCACAGGACCGCCACCGTTTCGCGACGAGGCACACAGTTTCGGTGGGGGGACCGGGCTTGGACGAGCTGGTGGTTCTGAGTTCCCTCGAGTGAAGACAGAGCTCTAGTGAATTTCCGTGGTATGTGTGGCTAATGAATTTGTAGTATGGAGAGCGTAGCAGGAAGTTAGCATCGACTAAAAATGTGTAATAGTTTGAATCGATGTAGTACGTGTGTGTAATAGTTTGAAGTAGTATGTGTGTGTAATAGTTTGAATCGATGTAGTATGTGTGGGTAATGAATTTGATGTAGTTTGTGTGCGTGTAATAGTTTGAATCGACGTAGTTGAACACCGTGCTTTATAATTTCTGTGAATAACCAAGGACAACCTCATGAAAAGAGGGTGGTCTGGCAATGAGCAATGTCAATTCTATGGATGCCAGGAAAATGTAGTCCATCTCCTCTTCAAGTACTCCCTCCGTTTCAAAATATAAGATGTTTTAGCTTTGTGAATGGAGCGTGTCTAGACATCTTTTAGTGATGGTGCTTTCTAAACCTAGATGAACCTACATACTAAAAGGGGACTAGATACACTTCATTCACAAAGCTAAAACATCTTATATTTTAAAATGGAGGGAGTACAAGGTAGCTACATTTGTAACACGTTGAATTGCAGGACCATTTTGCAGGCAACACAAGACAAAGGAAAAAATGGTTTACAGCACAGACAATAGATGCAAAATCTGTAGTCTGGGATAAAAAGATGCCAGTTAACTGGATTGAACCACGACTAGTAATTGAAGGAAATACGTACTTGATAGTATTTGCTTACAACAGCAGTACTTCCATACAAAAGGGTCTTATACCTGCACAAAAGTGGGTTAAACTTCCTACTAGTTTATAGAACAATTCGTCAGCATTTCATCTACAAAAGCCATTCTTCAGTCTGAACTTAACTATTCTACACTGAAGAAACTACAGATCTCCACCAGAAAAGTTGGCTGGCCAATTGCCTTGAGAGGACATAAGTTCTTAGATCATTTAACCCAAACTAATATATTGCCTTCCCGCCAAACTACAAGAAATATGCATTGTTCATGCGCGAGCGATTTGCGTGCGACAGTCCCGGTTCAGTTGGACCATCTGCGCCGCAACAACGATTTCTTTGAAACTGAAATTCGACATCTCCTTCTTGGGATCGTAGGTCCATGTGAACTCGAATCTAAATTCCGGGGCTGAGCTGATGCCCACCACCGGCTCCGGCTGTCGAACAATCCAGCATGCTGAGTGTAGACGCTTGGTAGCTGCCACGGTACGGCCTTCGACGGTGCATAGGATGGAGCGTCTTTCCCGCAGACGGTGTGCTCCTAGCCTACCCCACTGAGGTAAGGTAGTCCACGTCGAAGCGTGGACGCGAGAGTTCCTAGACCTTGGCGCTGCCCTGTTCGAGGGTGTGTACCCTCGGTGGCGGCATGCTCTCATGAATGATTTAATACGTACCTTGTTCCCATTGCCTAGAGCATGCCATAATGCCGCCGCGCGATTTCTCCACATCGCTCTCCTAGCCCTGCTTGCCGCTCTGGCGCCGACGACAGTGCAATCGCCGCCGCGGCCGATTCGGCACATTCGGGGAAATCATCCGCTTGGCAGGGCAATGGGAGACCAGCCTTGAAGTAGAGCTTCATGGCCTGCCTTAGAGGGGCTAAATACCCCAGTTTCGGCGGCTATCACGGCGACGGCGGCGGCGTCTTAGGCGGGGCCATGTTACCCTAGTTGGTGCGGCGCGGAGGAGCTGTGCAAGGTGAACTGTGGTTAGTCGGAGAAGGGGAGTGAAAGACTGATAGTAGGTTCGGCTACGGGCACGCGAGAAAGTAACCATTTACCATTTCCTTAGAGGGTAATAATTCGACACTCGTTGCATTAACAGCTCAATCTTTATTTCCCTTCTCAGCATAAGTGTGCGAACGTATTAAAAAGATCGGTCGTGGCTATCCACCTCATCGGGCAATGTACCAGGATAGGTAGGAGACGGGACCGGGTTTCATTTTAGAAATGTTGATGACTGTGCCCTTATGTTTATACGATATTATTTATATGCCACCATGTACCGTCGAGTGTAGCAACACCATCAGAAACAGGGGATAATGATGTGGCGTGTTTTATTATTTTTAAAGGACATCAGAAACAGGGGATGCCGACGTGGCATGTTTTCTGACTGGCGGGCCCGCCCCTCCACCTTCGACGGAGCGCATCCCAGGTTCGAGGGGTGGTGCCGCCCACCAACACATTATTGTGCAATTTTCCATGTGGGACCTGAATTCCGGTGCTGAGCTGATGCCCGTGTCGAACACAGAGAATTCTGAAAGAAGCTACTAAAAATAAATACTTTGAATTCTGGAAGTACTAAATTTAAATATATTACAATTTTGTCTGAAAGGTAATACGCATTCTAATCATCGAAATAATATAAATACAGTACAAATTTCTACTTCGAAAAATAGATTGAAAATGCTAGCAAATAACCTAGGATGAATATATGATTCATTCTCCCCTATATATTTCGTCGTCGTCGGCTCCCGAGTGCTGCAACACATTTTCAGAGAACTCTCTCCGTCTGTAGTGTGCTGCCAGTATCTCGTACAGAGGGTAAGGCCTCGGTGTATGTTCTAGACTTAAGCCATACATTACCATTGTTGGTTCCTCTTCCCAGGCTTGAACCTCATGATCGTGCAGTCTGAAAAAATTCATGTAGTATATGCAACCGGGTTTGACTATGGGGTGTAACCTGGTGTCAATGGAGATAGACCGATTGCAACCAACAAAGAGGGCACGACTTCCAATGTCACCGATGGCCTCAAGAGAGCAGTTCTCTGTGTCCACTCAGTACAACACCGGTTGCCCTTTGGCGAAATCCCCGTTCAACACAAGAAGCATATCACCATCTGACTCCACAAGGTAAAATTTGTAGATTCTGCGTACTTGTTCAAAGACTGGGCCGAAATTATTTTGGCCATCATGACAGTGCTCGCGCGCTGCTCTAACTGGATGTTGGTCCACAAGATGTCTCCATTCTCAAGTAATGCATATACTTCCCCTCGGAATGCCGTCATGCAGACCAGAAGCGTATCAGGAGGTGGCGAATACAATCCTTCTCCAAATGATCCATTGATTTGCCCCGTTGGGGTGCTCTCAACGGCCCATGCAATATGGTCTAGATAATAAGTGCAAACGAACACCATCATCGAGGACTTTGTCACGACGACAGATTGCAGAAGATCAGATGGTATGTGTGCTTGAAACTCAGTGTTAGACTTGTGAGTGATTGGGTTCAGAAGCCGAATCTGGTATGGCTCCGCCCTCTGAGCAAGCACGATGACGCCACGAGAAACACCGACGAAGTAGAATCTTTTGGAAGAAGAGGGCATCAGTTAGCACTAAGATGTTTACAATGGAAAATACCAATAAATATCGGATGTGAATGTGAACCTGTGATGGACGTCCATTAGATTTGTCCTGAAGCAACGACCAGTGGCGAGGTTAAGGAAGGTGAAGTCGCCAACGTCTGGAAGTGTGTTATCTATCATGATCCAGTTGTTGAGATGGAATTCGGGCACCTTTAAAGTGCGGCGCCAATCGGTGTAGACTTCCCGACAAGCAGCATAGGTGTCGACGTACTCCTCATTCTCCAGCAAATAGTCGGCGATCTTGCGAAGTGGGTCGGCTGGGAGATCGGCCCAGTTCCTCTTCATCTGGCTACTGGCCATGGCTTACGTGCGGGAATGTTTTGAGCGAGGAAGAAAGAAGAACTACCACTGCGCGGAGAAGCAGAAGAGGATAACAGACGAGGGAGACGAAGCGGAACTGCCACTGCGAGGAGACGATGAGACGGGGGAGAAGAAGCAAAACTGCCAATTCAAGTTTGGATCAACGGGCTTTTTTCCGGAACTAGCGCGTGGACCAGCCATGCACTGCATGCAAGTCTTGATCAAACAGACTGACATGTGGGACCTGCTAAAAATTCCGTGAAGTGCTCCCCGTGTATAGTGCGCTGACAGGTGGCATGCTTTCTGATAGGCGGGCCCGCCTCCTCCACCTACGACGGCGCGCGTCCCAGGTTTGAGGGTTGGTGCCGCCCACCAACACATTATTGTGCAATTTTCCATGCTTTGTCACAACCAGCTCCGCTCTGCTCCTCTCCTCTGCTTCTGCCGCCGCCACTCCACTCAGTTGTGCGCCGCTCTCGTCGTCCCCTTGGGCCGTCGTCCTCCCGCCCTCCCCTCCCGGCCATCCCCTCACGTCCCCTCCCTGCCCTGTCTCCTTGCCGCCGCCCACTGCCCAGGCGCGTCTGGAAACGAAAACCGAGAGTCAGCCGTTAGGTTAGGGGCCCAACGACGCTGGTGATCCGGATCCCGCTCGGAGATGGATCCTACAAGGCTTGAGAGCACGGATATGGGTCCTGCGCGGCTGGAGAGCACGGAATCTCCTTCAAGTCTGGAGAGCACAGAGGACAACGAAATGGGGGGAGAGGTGGTGGGGTGCAGAGCTTTGGAGGTATGGAGCCCGGAGAAGATGCCGTGCATCCACATTGAAAGGTAAGAACTGTGATTCCTTATCTGCATACCCCAATTAGAGTTTATAGTCCCATTGTGATGCCAAGGATATGGGTTGGTAACCGCAGGACGTCTGTATAGCTTGTCCTTGAGCATGATGCTTTGTCAAGCGAGCATGAACGCACTGAAACGTGTGGTGGTGTAGATGATGATGAGAAAGCATATCCAGACGTGGCTGCTGACCCTGATAGGATGGAGAGTAGGGAATATTTGGTTGATTCGAACATTGAGCCTGACTATGGGACTGATGAGGAAGAGGAATGTGAAGATGTGGAAATGGGATGTAGATATGACGACGAAGACGTGGACAGGCCAGTGATACACTTTGATAGGGACAATCCTACAATTGATGAGGGGACTGTCTTTGATAATGTGGAGGACTGCAGATATGCAGTTGCAACCTATGCAATTAGAGTTGGGTTCAAATTTATCATTGAAAAGAGCGACCAAAAGAGATTTAGGGTGCACTGTAGGGAAATTAATGTGTGTAAATGGAGATTACATGCATCTCCAATGCGGGGTGGACACCCATTTCAGGTTGCAATAGCTACATTTAGTTTCAGTCTTTCTCATATTTATTCTGCTGATAACTAGCTCTGAATTATTTGGATTCTTATCGAATGCGGATCAAAGTAAACACGAAGGAACACAACTGCCCTAATACTTCTTTAAGTGGTAAAATTAGACCGGCGACTACCAAGTGGATTGCTGCTACTGTACTTGACTGGGTGAGGCAGGATCATAACATTGGACCAGCTGAACTCCGAGCAAAGATTAGCAAAAAGTTTAACGTCCTGATTCCTTATCACAGAGTCTTTGATGGGAAGGAGATGGCTCTAGACTTCATTCAAGGCAAGTGGAATGACAGTTTTCATATGTTGTATAGTTTCAAAGCTCAGGTAGAGAAAACATCACCTGGTAGTGTTGTTGACATCGATTATGAGGTTTTGAAAGGGAGAGAAAAGGTCTCTAGGGGGGTTAGGTATAAGCAGGCAGATAAGATATGCTTCAGGAGATATTTTGTCTGCCTGAAGGCATGCTAGAAGGGGTTCCTAGACGGCTGCAGGCCATACTTGGCAATAGGCGCAACTTCTTTAACAGGGAAGTTCAGGGGACATGTTGCTTCTGCTTGTGCTTTGGACGCGCATAATTGGCTTCTACCTGTAGCTTATGCTATTCTTGAGGGTGAATCAACTGAAAGCTGGATATGGTTCATGTAGAGACTACGGGAAGTAATTGGTCACCCTGAAGGCTTGGTGATACACACTGGTGCATCCGAGGGTCTTGAGAATGCTGTTGATGCTGTGTTTCCTGGGGTTGAGCATAGGGAATGCATGCGGCACCTCGCTACTAACTTCATGAAGAAGTTCGAAGGAAAGATCTTTGAAGAGGACTTGTGGCGATCAGCATACACATACATCCCAAGCACGCATGCTACTTACTTGCAGAACATGTATGTAGTTCCAAAGGTGAAAAAATACCTTGAGGAACATCACACCAAGCTATGGGCCAGAAGCAAGTTTGGTGAGTTAAGCAAGGTGGATTTTGTATGCAATAATTTGGCAGAGAGTTTCAATGATAAGATTTCGGGCATGAAGACACTTGGAATTGTTATTTTGTTGAATGCAATAAGGCAGTGCATAATGGTGAAGATAGATTTAAGGCAAATAATTTGTGCAAGAAATTTTTTAGGCCATAAAATAGTTCCAAAGGTGGTTATGTTACTGAATGTAAGAACTAGGGCAATGAGAGCCATAAAGATGAGGGTGGTCAGAAGTTCCAGAACATTGGCTGAGGTTTATGCAGAATACAAGGGTGGAAGTGAACGGAGGTACACTGTAGACATTGGAAACAAGACTTGTTCATGCAGGCAGTGGCAGATTACTGGTCTGCCATGTCACGATGCAATTTACTTCATCTTAAGGCTTAGTGGTAACGGAGCTGAAATAGAGAACTATGTCAACAACTATTTCTCCGTGGACAAGTTTGCTGCAACTTATGCAGAAAACGTACCACTTATGGCCGATGAAAATGATTGGGAGATTGTCGATCCAGGGTTCAAACTTCACCACCAGTTCTTAGGAGGCCACCTGGGAGGCCTAGAAAGCTAAGGATCGTAGCCTCCATCGATAAAGGTCCAAGGCTTGGTGCTAGGAAAAGGAAATGCGGACGTTGTGGCGGATTCGGCCATATCAAGAGGTTGTGCAAAAACCCAGTTACACATGCTATTGTCCTTGTTCACACCCCGGTGGCAGAAAATGAGGCTTCTCAGCCAGAACTGGCGGAAGAGCAGCGCGAAGACGGTGATGAGCACTCGGAGGAAAACGTACGTAAGCAGCCAATTTATGAAGAAGTGGAGGTGCCGGCGAGAAAAGGGTGTGAAAAGAAACAAAGGGTAAGCGGAACAGGGAGGAAAGGGCAAATAATGGAGGTGTATTAGAATATGAAGAAGTTGCAGGGGTGATTGAGGATGTTCTTGAGGATCTTTCGGCTAACTGCAGGAGAAATAATAAATCCCTGCCAATTTCATCTTTGTACGATTCTAAGCTTAAAAATTGTTTTATTTGCCATTTTATCATTTTTTTATCCTCATCAACTGATGCTTAATGCAGCATGGGCTAGCAGACTAATAAGAGGAGCAGAAAGATGCGGGCACAGTAACGTCCTATGTTGAATTGTATCATTGAAACTAAACTAGCTGTGTCGTCTTTATTTATATCTGGCGCGTGCAACGTGTCTGTGATGGGGTCATGTGGACCAGATTACATTTTTTTTAAATATTATTACATTAATTATTTACCTGCGTTTGGACGTGGCTACTAGTTCCCATCTCCCTTGCATTCCCATCTCCTCTGGCGCACTCCAGAATTATGGTTGTGCTATCAAGTAGCAGAGTCAGCGTATAGTCCCATCAGGTGTGAACGCAATGACTTTGTTTGTTCAGAATTTGACGACTTTTGATTAGTTTGAAAGACAGAGAAACCTAAAACATGTATCTAGACATGTTTTGGGTATAGACACATTTATTAAATATCTAAAAAACTAAGTCAGTTATATCTAGACAGGAGTAATACACTATTACAACACGCTCGATCCCTTCTCCTCAGGCGCACTCCAAATTACGGCTGTGCCATCAAGTGCTGGGAGCAGAGTCAGCGTATTGTCCCATCAGATATGCCAGGGAACGCGCGAACTTTATTTCAGGATCGGACGAGTTTCGATCGACTAGTTTCAAAGACAAAGACAACTAAAACATGGCCAACATATATAGATTATGACGATAATCGACCATGAATCAGGTGACCCAGATCCAAAGAGCGCATTAAGATACCGTACATAGATTTAATTTATGCTTAAGTGGCCCTAATCGACTATGACGCTCCCGCAGTCTCCATCATTGACGACGTTGTCCGCGTCGCCCCCAGCCTCCTCCGTGTCGGAATCGATGCCGACGTTCCCGGCAGCGTTCCTCCTCCTCATGGATTCTTCACGGCGTGCTGCATCAATAACGGTGGAGGTCGTACGCCTAGGCACGGCCCAGAAGCGCTGCCTCCCTTCGGGGTTGCGCAGATCCGGGTGCATCTCCTGCCGGTGGGTTCCGCACAGCTCAATCAACGCAGCCCGCTCCTTCTTGAACAGCTTTCGCTAGTACGCGCTCGTACGCGAGTACTGCGCCATTGCCCTCTTCCGCTCCGACAGCTGGCGGCGGCGCTCCTCGATCTGCCCTCGCCAACGCGTTGTCGTGCAAGAGCGGCGTGACAGGAACCCCGGCGTAGCTGAGCTCGAAGCCGTCGGAAGCCTCGCTAACGGCGGCGCGAGTATGCCGTAGTGGGCGAACATCTGAGCCTCGTGCAAGCTGATTTTGGCCTCTCCCTCTCCATGGCGATGAAGGAACACGATCTGATTTTCGGCCCCGAGGTTAAGGGGATAAAGGCAGGACGTAGGCCCAGCGTAGTTGCCACGGCCAATCAGTTCGCAGAACAGACTTCTCGCGGATCGCCCTCGCGAAGGACATCACTATCGTCCACGCACCCCGATCCAACGGCGCCTAACAATCGGGGATCGGGTCTTCTAGAAGCCCAGAGCGGTTGCTGGTTAGTTCTGCGTCCCGATTGTTTGTGGCCAACGGCGGTAGTTGAAAATAATACACATTTCAATGACACTGGTGGATCCATGTGTGGTCTCTAAAGAGAACACACATCCAATGACTCTGGTTTTGTTAGTAAAAAGAACACACATGCAATGACACTGGTGGATCCATATGTGGTATGTGAAAAGAACACGCATGCAATGACTCTAGTTGTTGTTAGTGAAAAGAACACACATGCAATGACACTGGTGGATCCATGTGTGATCTCTAAAGAGAACACACATTTCAATGACACTGGTGGATCCATAGGTGGTATGTGAAAAGAACACACATGTGAAATGACTCTGGTTGTTGTTACTAAAAAGAACACACATGCAATGACTCTG